>ONZH01020337.1:0-39814 GCA_900303285.1 Rhinella marina
CACTACATATATATTTTTTATTTATTTATTTATTTTATTTTTTTTACGCTTTTTCACCTTAGGGGGTAGATCATGTAAAATTTTTATAGAGCAGGTCCTTTACAGATGAGGCAATACCTAAAATGTCTTCTTTTTTATTTATTTCAGTTTTTATTCAATAAAAGCATTTTTGAAAGAAAAAAATTTGTTTTTGCGTCTCCATTTTCTGAAAGCTATATTTTTTAAAATTTTTAAAGCGATTGTCTTATGTAGGAGCTCATTTTTTTGTAGGATGAGGTAACGATTTGATTGGTACTATTTTGGGGTACATATAGCTTCGTATTATTACTTTTTGTGATTTAAGGTGACAAAAATGGCTTTTTGGCAAAGTTTTTTCTTTTCTTTACCTAAGGGGGAAGGTCATATGATGTTTTTCGAGAGCTGGCCGATACGGTTGTGGAGATACCTAATATGTCTAGTTTATATTAAATTATTTCAGTTTTACACAAAAAAGCATTTTTTGAAAAAAAAATGTTTTTGTGTCTCCATTTTCTGAAAGATATATATTATATATATATATATATATATATAATATATATACAGTACAGGACCAAAGTTTGGACACACCAAGCAACAAAAATATTTAGTAATTTAATTATTATTATAGGGCAAGTTGTTACAGATACAACAATATCAAATATGTCTCCCTTGATTTTTTGTTTTCAGTTTTACATAGTAAAGCATTTTTTAAAAAATCTTGATTTTGTATCTCTGTTTTCTGAAAGCCATTTTTTTTATTTTTCTGCCAATCATCTTGTCTAGGGGCTTGTTTTTTGCAGGAAGAGTTGAATTTTTTATTGGTGCCATTTTTGGGCACATATATTGATCATTCAATATTACCCTTTATGGGGCAAGGTGACCAAAAATTGGTTGTTTGGCACTACATATATATTTTTTTATTTTTTATTTTTTTTACGCTTTTCACCTTAGGGGTAGATCATGTAATATTTTTATAGAGCAGGTCCCTACAGATGAGGCCAATACCTAAAATGTCTTCTTTTTATTTATTTCAGTTTTACTGAATAAAAGCATTTTTGAAAGAAAAAAATTTGTTTTTGCGTCTCCATTTTCTGAAAGCTATATTTTTTTAAAATTTTTAAAGCGATTGTCTTATGTAGGAGCTCATTTTTTGTAGGATGAGTAACGGTTGATGTACTATTTTGGGGTACATATAGCTTCGTATTATACTTTTTGTGATTTAAGGTGACAAAAATGGCTTTTGGCAAAGTTTTTCTTTTCTTTTACAATGTTCACCTAAGGGGAAGGTCATATGATGTTTTTCGAGAGCTGGCCGATACGGTTGTGGAGATTCCTAATATGTCTAGTTTATATTAAATTATTTCAGTTTTACACAAAAAAGCATTTTGAAAGAAAAAAAATGTTTTTGTGTCTCCATTTTCTGAAAGATATATATATATATATATATATATATATATATATAATATATATATATACAGTACAGACCAAAAGTTTGGACACACCTTCCTCATTCCAAAGAGTTTTCTGTATTTTCATGACTATGAAAATTGTTAGATTCACACTGAAGGCATCAAAACTATGAATTAACACATGTGGAATTATATACTTAACAAAAAGTGTGAAACAACTGAAAATATGTCTTATATTCTAGGTTCTTCAAAGTAGTCACCTTTTGCTTTCATTACTGCTTTGCACACTCTTGGCATTCTCTTGAATAACTTCAAGAGGTAGTGACCTGAAATGGTTTTCACTTCACAGGTGTGCCCTGTCAGGTTTAATAAATGGGATTTCTTGCCTTATAAATGGGGTTGGGACCATGAGTTGTGTTGGGCAGAAGTCAGGTGGATACACAGCTGATAGTCCTACTGAATAGACTGTTTAGAATTTGTATTATGGCAAGAAAAAAAGCAGCTAAGTCAGTCAGTCCGAAAAATTGGGAAAACTTTGAAAGTGTTCCCAAGTGCAGTCACAAAAACCATCAAGCGCTACAAAGAAACTGGCTGACATGAGGACCGCCCCAGGAAAGGAAGACCAAGATTCACCTCTGCTGTGGAGGATAAGTTAATCCGAGTCACCAGCCTCAGAAATCGCAGGTTAACAGCAGCTCAGAATAGAGACCAGGTCAATGCCACACAGAGTTCTAGCAGCAGACACATCTCTAAAACAACTGTTAAGAGGAGACTGTGTGCAGCAGGCCTTCATGGTAAAAGAGCTGCTAGGAAACCACTGCTAAGGACAGGCAACAAGCAGAAGAGACTTGTTTGGGCTAAAGAACACAAGGAATTGACATTAGACCAGTGGAAATCTGTGCTTTGGTCTGATGAGTCCAAATTTGAGATCTTTGGTTACAACCACCGTGTCTTTGTGCGACACAGAAAAGGTGAACGGATGGACTCTACATGTCTGGTTCCCACCGTGAAGCATGGAGGAGGAGGTGTGATGGTGTGGGGGTGCTTTGCTGGTGACACTGTTGGGGATTTATTCAAAACTGAACCAGCATGGCTACCACAGCATCTTGCAGCGGCATGCTATTCCATCCGGTTTGCGTTTAGTTGGACCATCATTTATTTATCAACAGGACAATGACCCCAAACACATGTCCAAGCTGTGTAAGGGCTATTTGACCAAGAAGGAGAGTGATGGGGTGCTACGCCAGACCTGAACCCAATCGAGATGGTTTGGGGTGAGCTGGACCGCAGAGTGAAGGCAAAAGGGTCAACAAGTGCTAAGCATCTCTGGGAACTCCTTCAAGACTATTTCAGGTGACTACCTCTTGAAGCTCATCAAGAGAATGCCAAGAGTGTGCAAAGCAGTAATCAAAGCAAAAGGTGGCTACTTTGAAGAACCTAGAATATAAGACATATTTTCAGTTGTTTCACACTTTTTTGTTAAGTATATAATTCCACATGTGTTAATTCATAGTTTTGATGCCTTCAGTGTGAATCTACAATTTTCATAGTCATGAAAATACAGAAATCTCTTTGAATAAGAAGGTGTGTCCAAACTTTTGGTCTGTACTGTATATATATATATATATATATATATATTTTTTTTTTTATTTTTTTTTTCTGAGCGATTGTTTGACGGTTTGAATGGTAGTATTTTGGGGTACATACGACTTATTGATCGCTTGGTATTACACTATTGGGATGTAAGGTGACAAAAAATGGCTTTTTTATAGTGTTGAGCGAGCATGCTCAGCCGAACTCGCAGTTCGGCCGAGCATGCCTACGATCGGGTGCGCTCGGTGTTCGGCCGAACACCGAGTGTACTCGAGCACAATGCTCGAGTCTCTTCCCCGCACGTTTGTTCGCTGCTACGCAGCGAATAAATGTGCCGGAGATTACTGGCATTCACTGTAATGTTGATTTGTACGCTAATGCTACGCATTGTATGCTAATGCATACAAATTCGTATGCTAATGCTACACATTGTACGCTAATGCGTACGAATTTGTATGCTAATGCTATGCATTGTACGCTAATGCTACGCATTCTACGCTAATGCTACGCATTGTACACTAATACATACAAATTTGTATGCTAATGCTACGCATTGTGCGCTAATGCTTACAAATTCAGTTAATTAGCATACTTTTACGAGTGAAAGGAGTAAAAGAGGAGAAGTCGCGATTCTGACCTTTTTCTATTAACCAGACACCCTCCCCTCTTCCGAGCGGGGGGTGCCTGGTTTAGTCCCATTGACTAACATTATGCTCGGGTGCTCGGCCAAGCACTCGAGCACCCCCTAGTGCTCGGCCAGAGCACCCGAGTATACGAGCACAGAGGTGCTCGCTCAACACTACTTTTTTAGTTTTTGTTATTTTATTTTTTTTACCACGTTCACTTAACGGTTTGGATTATGTGATCATTTTAAAGAGCCAGTTGTTACGGATATATCATTGCCCAATATGTCCTTTTTATTTCTTACAGCTTTATATGTGTTTATTATGGGAAAGGGTTTCTTTTTTATCTTTTATTTTTGTCCCTGTGGGACTTCAACTTTTGGGGGTCTGATCCCCTCTACAATGCATTACAATACATTCTGTTGACTAGGAGACCCAGCCAAATAAAGCTGGATCTCCTAGGCTTCCATAGAAGGCAAGCCCCAATTCCTGTGCAAGGCAATGGGCTGCCTTCTCAGCGATAGGGTCCCTGTGACCACAGCCTGGATCCGTTGCGAGCCGTAGACCCCATAAACCCCCTCTATGCCGCGGTCAACCGACATTGCTGTTTATAGCGAAGGACACAGCAGGGGCCAGGCTGTCAGTGACTGCTGGACTCTTGCATTGATCGTGCTTGCATACTGCCCACCTGGTCGTCTTGAAGTACTAGTACATCAAATTTCACCAAGGCACATTTTTAAAATTTCATTAACTACTTCATTAAAAAAATATATTTACACATCGCTACTTACTTTTACAGAATTCAGATATTGTTGACCATGTGAAGTTTCCCAAACAAGTTATAGTATTTGAAAAGCTGTAATCCTGATAATATCCTGGTCTGCATACGTATTGAAGGGTTGTGCCAGTAAAGAAAGTTTTCATGTTCTGATACTGGTATTGCAGTTGAGCATAAGGAAGGTCGGGTGGAGCATCACAAATGCCTGGTGAAAAAAGAGCAGATTATTCAAAAGGTCAAAATTATCATTAAACCGTTTAAAGGTAGGACAGCCAGTAATGTCGAAGTGAAATTATGAAACATTAGATTTGGCTGCTTTGCCGAATTTCACAAAGAAATTTGATTAGTGACAAATTACTTAGTCACGAAGCACAATCCTTTGTATGTAGCGGGCGCAATGATGCGGAATGGCGATCACACCGCTGCCAGTCATTAAAACCCTTCAGATGCTGCGTTCATCGCTGATTGTGGCATCTGAGATTAAAATGCCTTTCAGGGGTTAATCTGGTTGAAAAAAATAAAAAAAAAACATACTCACCTTATCCATTTGATGAGGAGGAGGCCGACGCAGCCATCTTGATTGAACACACTGCACAAAATCTTGCAGGGTGATTACATCACCACGTCCGGCCACCGCAGTGATGTCACATGTCACCCTGAACAAGATTTTGCATGGTAACTTCAATCTAGATGGCAGCGGCAGCCTCTCCGATAGTAAATGTATAAGGTATGTTTTATTTTTTGCCACCATTTCAGGAAAAATTGATTTCTTAACCACGAAACAGGAGGAAATTTGGCTTTGTGGCGAAATAATTTTTTCTAGGTATGCGGATTGAAGTAAATTCGTTTGGTTTTGATTTGCTCAACACTAACAGCCATACAAAATATTACATCATTAAACCTCTCTAGATCAGCAGTGTAGGGGTTGTGCCACCAATATAAATGTATCACACCTAATAGACATTGCTGTTATATCACTTTCCCCAAAGACCACCATTTATCAAAAGTGCCTTATTCTAATGTTATTAGCCTACATTACACGCTGTGAGAAATCTGTTTTGCTGTTGGTTACGTCCTACATTGTTGCCTTGTAATGGAGGATGCACAAGCGTCATTGGTAAGAAAGGTGCATGGTTAGTGTCACTAGGCATTATGGGACAGCAGACACATGACAAACCAGGAAGTAGGATTTAAGCATGGGGGATAAGAGAAAACTGTAAATGACGTAAATTTGAAGAAAAAAACAACAATCCAAGGAGGAAAGGGAGCTAGAGTAATTGCTGAATATAATAGTAAACTTTATAATTTATAATTACTAATAAACTTTAGAGTCAGTTCAAACGGCTGATTTCTAAAATACACGTGTAAAAAATCAGCACTGAATCCAAACAGATTTTTGTGCGTCAAAATTTGGCACGTTTTTCCATGTGTTTTTTTCTGCTTCTCATTAACCCCTTAAGGACCCTGCCATTTTTCACCTTAAGGACCAGGCCATTTTTAGCAAATCTGACATGTCTCACTTTATGTGGTGATAACTTTAGAACGCTTTTACTTATTCAGGCCATTCTGAGACTGTTTTCTCGTCACATATTGTACGTCATGACAGTGGTAAATTTGAGTCAAAATATTTCATTCTTATTTATAAAAAAAATACAAAATTTACCAAAAATTTAGAAAAATTTGCAAATTTCCAAATGTCAATTTCTCTACTTTTAAAATACATAGTAATGCCTCCAAAAATAGTTATGACTTTACATTCCCCATGTGTCTACTTCAGGTTTGGATCACTTTGAAAATTACATTTTATTTTTTTGGGACGTTAGAAGGCTTAGAAATTTAGAAGCAAATCTTGAAATTTTTCACAAAATTTCCAAAACCCACTTTTTAAGGACCAGTTCAAGTTTGAAGTCATTTGTGAGGCTTCCATCATAGAAACCACCCAAAAATGACCCCATTTTAGAAACTACACCCCTCAAGGTATTCAAAACTGATTTTACAAACATTATTAACCCTTTAGGTGTTCCACAAGAATTAAAGGGGTTGTCCAAGTTATGGAAAAAAATATAGCACTGTAAATCTGATGGGCAGCAATATATAACTAAGTTCAGCAAGTTTTAGGCAAAAAAAATCTAGATTTCCTCATTTCCCTGGTTCTCTTCTGGCCTTTGTTTACATGCAGTAATAACAATCTCTGCCCCTCCCCCCTTCTCTGCAAAGGCAGTGAATATAATTGCTGTGAGTACATGTCTGCCCGCTGGGATACTCAGCAGCATGCTGTTTGTGTAGGACTACAAGTCCCAGCTGTACAATGACACTGCTGATACACACAGGAAATTCTCCCTACCTGTTCTTGTACAATACAATTCCTCTATAGCTCCTTGCCCAGCATTTGTCTCCTCTCACTGCTGCAGCTACTATTTGTTGTAAAGCCTTGAGCCCTCAGTGTGTTCTGGCTGAAGGGGTTAATGTTTTATCTGAAGGAATCCAGGACGAGAGCAGATAGCAGGAGCCCAGCAAAGAAAGGGGGCGTGGCCAGTGACGTCTCGTGTATAGACTGTTATCTGAACTCTGAGGCTTGTACACGAAACATCACAGACCAGGGAGATAAGCTGACATCACAGGTCATGTGACCCTCAGTCAACTCTGAGAAACCAGCAGCTTTAGAAACACAAAGTATATGGGAAAGTTGTTATACCTGACAAGTTAGAAACATATAAAGAACAAAAAAATAACTCGGACAACCCCTTTAAAGGAAAATGTAGCCAAAATTTCAGAATTTCACTTTTTTGACAGATTTTCCATATGAATCATTTTATTCTGAGAATAAAGCAAGGGTTAACTGCCAAACAAAACTCAGTAATTATTACCCTGATTCTGTAGTTTACAGAAATGCCCCATTTGTCATCGTAAACTGCTGTACAGGCACACGGCAGGGCGCAGAAGGAAAGGAACGCCAGGGCAGATTTCACTGGAAAAAGTTTAAGTTGCCATGTCACACTTGATGCACCCCTGGAGTAGGAAACTCCAAAAAACTGACCCCATTTTGGAAACTACAGGATAAGTTGTCAGTTTTGTTAGTGCTATTTTAGGGTACATATGATTTTTGGTAGCTCTATATTACTAGCAGTTTTGGCATTGTTTTTATTTTTTGTTATTTACAACATTCATCTGACAGGTTAGATCGTGTGATATTTTTTATAGAGCAGGTCGTTACGGACGCGGCAATATCTAATATGTATACTTTTTTTTATTTATTTAAGTTTTACACAATATTTTTGAAGCACAAAAAAAATATCACATTTTAGTGTCTCCATAGTCAGAGAGCTGTAATTTTTTTTATTTTTTGGGCGATTGTCTCAGATAGGGGCTCATTTTTTGCGGGATGAGATGACGATTAGATTGGTACCATTTTTGGGGGCATATGCTTTTTTGATCGCTTGGTATTACATTTTTTGTGATGAAATGTGACAAAAAATGGCTTTTTTTTAGACAGTTTTTATTTTTTATTTTTTATAGTGTTCACCTGAGGGGAGGGATCATGCCATATTTTTGTAGAGCAGGTTTTTACGGACGTGGCGATACCTAACATGTATACTTATTTTTATTTATTTAAGTTTTACACAATAATATCCTTTTTGAAACAAAAAAAATCATGTTTCAGTGTCTCTATAGTCAGAGAGCTGTAGTTTTTTTATTTTTTGGGCGATTGTCTCAGGTAGGGGCTCATTTTTTGCGGGATGAGATGACGATTAGATTGGCACTATTTTTTGGGGCATACGCTTTTTTGATCGCTTGGTATTACAATTTTTGTGATGAAATGTGACAAAAAATGGCTTTTTTTAGACCGTTTTATTTTTTATTTTTTACAGTCTTCACCTGAGGGGAGAGATCATGCTATATTTTTGTAGAGCAGGTTTTTATGGACGTGGCGATACCTAACATGTATACTTATTTTTATTTTTTTAAGTTTTACACAATAATATCATTTTTGAAACAAAAAAAATCATGTTTTAGGGTCTCCATAGTCAGAGAGCTGTAGTTTTTTTTTATTTTTTTGGCGATTGTCTCGGGTAGGGGCTCATTTTTTGCGGGATGAGATGACGGTTAGATTGGTACTATTTTTGGGGGTATACGCTTTTTTGATTGCATGGTATTACATTTTTTGTGATGAAATGTGACAAAAAAAATTGGAATTTTTTTAGACAGTTTTTATTTTTTATTTTTTACGGTGTTGACCGGGCGGGCTGGATCATGTGATATTTTAATAAAGCAGGTTTTTATGGACGTGGCGATACCTAATATGTATATTTTTTATTTTTTTTCTATTTTTATGTGTTTCTTTATGGGGAAGGGGCTTTTTTTTTTATTGAAACTTGATTTTTTTTTATTTTTTATTTTTTGTTAAAACACTTTTATTTAACTTTTTTTTTAACATTTCACTTATGTCCCAGTAAGGGACTTTAACATTTCAGGGTCTGATCCCTGATTGAATGCAGCACAATACATCTGTATTGCGCTGCATTCAACTGTCAGCGTCTCACACTGTGAGACGCTGACCGTTGCCTAGGAGACCCAGCGCTGTGGCTGGGTCTCCTGGGCTTCCGTAGATGGGAGACCGATGCCTCTGGGCAAGGCATCAGGGCTTCCATCTCAGCCATCGGGTCCCCGTGAGGCGTGAAAAAGCTGCCGCAATTACCTTGTATGCCGCGGTCAGCGTGACCGCGGCATACAAGGGGTTAATCCGCCGGCATCGGTGTAATCACCGGTGCTGGCGGATACAGCAGAGGCCCGGCTGTTAGTATCAGCCGGGCCCCTGCTGCAGATTGTGGCAGCGGGCAGCAGCAGCACCTTAACCCTAGGACGAGAATGCTCGTCCTAGGGCGTTAAGTAATGCCATATTAGGACGAGCATTCTTGTCCTAGGTCGTCAAGGTGTTAATTATAATGAGACAATCAGCACTGATTCTGCCCCAAGATAGGTCATGCTGATTCTTTTTTACATCCTGAAGCAACTGCTGACTCCCATTGAAATGAATGAATGGTAGTTTATGCGCATATTATGCGTCAAAATACGCATCAAAATACGTGCAAAAAGCAGTTGTGTGAACTGACCCTTAAAGTAAAATTAAGTTTATGATGCAACTCCTTTAAGTGGTAAATGAATTCTCAAGTAATCAGTGGTATATGCTGTTTTCATTCTGTGTGGTCCATTGGCACATTAGAGAACTCCACTGTGCCTAGTTATCCAAGAAAATGTGACTTACTGGAAAGTGGTCGTGGTTTAGTAGGAAAGAGGCACGTCCTAAGATGTGACATTTTGCTCCAAAAATTGCTCCATAATACTGACATTAAATTTTGTCACAGAGAAAGGAAACCAATAGTTAGAATAAAGTTAAAGTATATAGTCATCTACCACATATGTCATGCAGCCCAAGCCACTGTGATAAATTTGGTGCATGTCTATGTAATGCTGCAGGACTACCCCCATGCCAGCAGAAGGAGCTGTCTGGGATGCATGCAGCAATCTGGAGGAAGCTAAGACACAGGGAAGAGCGGTAGATGTGTGCTGTGTGAGGTAGTTGAAGATGAGCTGTTGAATAAGCAGGTTTAAGAGGCTCTTTCTCTGCTAGTTACAAAGCAAGCCACATACTTGGCTGAAAGCTGGATAAGGAGATTCCGACTTTGTTCCCCGGCAGTGACAGGAGCCGACAGACGACCAGTGCAGTGCATATTGGGAATCACCAGGGAATTCAGAGAGGACCATGTGAGGGCCATCAACCATAGTGACATGTATGTGCAGGTAACACATGGTCAGCATTGCCTTCGCAGGGTGGGAAATATTTGCACTTTTGCAGTTTAATTTTCTGGTTTGTTAAAGGAACTAGGCCTTATTGAACCCCCTAAAGTTAGTCAGTTACTCAGTTATCTCAGAAGCAGCTCCCAGTTCCCAATTTGTTATTTAAGGAGCATTTTTTATTGCTATACCCTGAGAGACGACATGTGAGGGAGACTCTCCTCACACAGGGTTTACCAGAATTATTTGCTGAATGTTGCTTTTCACTGTTTTAAGTGTTATTCGTTGTTTCATGCTGGTAGTAAAGCCTTAGACCCCATTCACACGACCGTATATTTGCGGGCCCGCATTACTGCGGACCTGCAAATATACGGGGGCCGCCCGGCGTGTGTTCCGCAGCGCCCGGAACACACGCCGTGCGGCCTCATTGAAAATGCCTATACTTGACCGTGCGCACGGACAAGTATAGGACATGCTTCAAAAGAGCCGCGGCACGGAGCTAGCTCCGTGCCGCAGCTCCTGGCCCCATAGAGGTGAATGGGCCGCATCTATTCCCGCATTTTTGAGGATAGATATGGCCCCATTCATACGGTCGTGTGAATGGGGCCTTAATCTAAGCTAAAATCCACTCCTAGTCTCCTGTATGTGTCCTGCACCTTACATCTAGACTGCCTGTCTAAATTTACTGTGTCTGCAGGATTAGTAGTCTTTTCCACTCTGTTTATGTCATGATGACACAATTGTATAGTCTATACCCTGTCCATGTTCATCTAGTGGTATATTTTGTATTCAGTGGTGGAAATGGTGCAAAGTTACAATCAATTCCTGAACTTCAATTCCTGAACTGTAGTAATGTAGTTACAGTAATTTGTGTTTGGTGCTGGGTTTATGCCATTGAGCTGGTTGGAGCTACCTTACCAGATATCTAAACACCCAAGCCGCCCCATTCATTTCAATGGGATGGCTTGCTCCTATACAAGTGTATAGAAATTGAAATACATGGGGCAGTTAGATGTAATTACACCTGCTCACTGCTACTGATGTTACGGCGAGCAGGTAAACAATGAAGAGGAGGCAGCGCTGGCACGGCGCGCGCCTCCTCCTCAAATGGCTGATCGGCAGGGGTGCCGGGTGTCGGACCCCCGACGATCTGATATTGATGCCCTATCCTGAGGATAGGTCATCAATAAATATAACTCGGGTAACCCCTTTAATGGAGGTGTTATTGAATGGGTATCCCGGTTACAAAAAAGTTATCCCCTATCCACAGGATAGGAGATAATGATTAGATAGTTGGGGGGCCTACTGCTGGGATCCCCACTGATTACGAGAATGGGGGCCATGTACTCAGGTATCCCAGGTTCTAGCCCCCTGAAAAATTATGTAAAAAAACCTAAACATATTAAAAGTTTAAATTACCCCCTTTCCCAATTTTACATATAAAAATATACAATTAAATAAACATAAATAGGTATCGTTGCATCCAAAAATGACTGAACTATTAAAATTTTAAAATATTTTTCCTGGGCTGTGTACACCGTAATGGAAAAAAAATAAAAGCAAGATTTGCCATTTTTGGTCACCTTATCTCCCCCCAAAAAACTGAATAACAGTGATCAAAAAGTTGTATGCACCCAAAAAAGGCATGAATGTAAACTACAGTGTGTCCCGCAAAAAACAAGCCCTCAAAGAGCTCTGTAGATGGAAATATAAAAAAGTTATGGCTGTCATAAAATCGCAATTTAAAGAAAATTTTATTTCTTTCAAAACTTTTTATTTTTTAAAAGTTGTAAAAAAAAATATACAAATTTGGTATTGATGTATTCAGATTGAGCCGCAGAATAATGACGTCATGTAATTTTTAGAGCACTGTGAACGCTATAATATCAAAACCGGAAAAACCTTGTTAAAATTTGTTGTTTTTTTTTCTATTTCAGCCCTCAAAGAATTGTTTTCCTTTTTATCAACACAAACATGGTAAATTAAACGTGCCATTGAAAAATACAACCTGTCCTGCTAAAAATGAGCCCTATTGCTATATGAATGGAAAATGAAGTTATGGCTTAAAATTAAAATGGGCCCGGTACTTAAAGGGGTTATCCAGGAAAAGATATGTATGACTTATCCTCAGTATAGGTCATCAGTATCATATCTGTAGGGGTGCAACACCACAGACCCCCGAAATCACACTAAGTCCTCTTTCACACGTCAGTGAATTACAAACATGTGCTGTCTGTGTTCTCCATGGACAGCACACTTACCCATTGACTTGAATGTGCTTATTTACACGAGTAGTTTTCTCACTGGTCCATGGAACCATAGAGACACCATTTCCATTTAAGTCTATGGGTCTATAAAAACCACTGACCATGAATGGCATCCATGTTCTGTCAGTGGTCTTCATAGACCACTAGTAGGAGATCTTCTGGAAACTTATTTTCGCCCTACAATGAACGTGGAATAAGGATGATACATGGAGGTCAGAAGCCACGGACCAAACACGGATCCTTTACGGACAAACTACTGACCACCTTGTTATGGATGTCATCATGAGTAGAAGATCTTGTTGGCACTTGGGCTTGTGGCGGTGCATGTGGAAGGGATGCATTGCCAGTCTTTTGAGAGCAGATAATCCTGGTACTTGCTTTCTTCAATATGCTTTTACATACTGTGGGATGCATTTTGGCCCATCCAGAGCCTTTGTCAACTATAGTTGTCATCAAGGACATGGAAGTGTGAAATACACACCTTTCATATGTCATATGTACATAGCACCCTTAACCATTGATTTTAATTTGTTAATTCACACAGCCTTGTTTTTTCACTGAGGCTGGCTTCACACAGTTTTGTGGCATTTTTGAAGAGTTTTTTTTTCTTGCATTGCTGTGTTTTTGCAGAAACAAATGCTAGCTGTATAAGTTGGCTGAAAGTCTATGGCAATTTTTGAATAAAGGACACACATGCATTTTATTTCAACTGGGGTGTGTTTTTTAAACATTTTGTACAAGTTCTCTGCAGGAAAAATAGCTCAAAATTGTATTTCAGGCATTTTTGTTTAACATTTAAATTTAATGTTCAATTTGATTTTATTCAGAGTTTCTTAACTAAAAAGTTGCTGAAATCAACACCTAGTTGATTTTATATTTGCAGGCCTAAAGTTGATTTTACTAATTACTAATCTCTAATTAACATTTATGTAGTACTGTATTGTGCAATATATGTTATTTAACTCTTAGGGCTCGTTCACATCACCGTTAGGGCTTCCGTTCAGGCTTTCCGTTATAGTATCGTTATAACGGAAAGAAACGGAATCCCTAGGACGGACATCAAAACGGACACCTTTAAGAGGCATTCCGTTTTGATCCGTCATAATAGAAGCCTATGGCCCTGCATAACGGATCCGTGTGGATGCCGTTATGCTGGACGGAAAACACGAATGTTACTATGACTGCTTGTTACTGATAATCAGCCTATGTAAGTGTGCTGCCGATTGGGTGAAATGATCTGTCATGCAGCACATTAAATCTGTGAACAACGCTCTGCTGTCCAGAAACAATGAATTTGTATGAGAGGTTGTAGTAGCAATGTAAATGAAGCCCTTCACCTCTACTGACAAGCAGACAGTTATCGGGAAGGAACGTTCATCACCTGCTCCATCTGTGTGCTTTTACATAATCAGGCCTCCTGTGTGGTATTGCTATATGAATGCATCAACGTATAAGCTAAATATTAATGATACAAAAGAAGTTCTAGTTTTCCTGCAGTAAACTTTTAGAGTTTAAGCAGCTCAATTTTTTTTGTGGCCCCAGGAGGCAAAAAAATGCGACAATGCGGCCCTCAGACTAAAATAGGTTGTGCACCCCTGGTTTAGGCCATTTTTACAATTGGATAACCCCTTTAACAATGCTGTACATGTATGGCATTATGTGCCCTCAATTGTATGGAGCGGGCTGCTGCGGTGAGCCTGCTCCATACTTGGTGGGTGCTGGCCAAATGATACAACTGGCACCCAGTCTCAATGACGGGGAATAGTGATCACGCCGAACCCCATCATTTAACACCTCAGATGTCACGTTCAACAGTGATTGCGGCATCTGTGAGGTAAGGCAGAGGGATGTCACCATTTTTAGTCACCTTGTCCCCCCAAAAAATTAACCCCTTCGCTACCAGCGCCATACATGTGGCGTACAAGATGGCACCCGCTCATGCGTGCAGTGGACACCATGGCCGGCGGGCGTCTGCTGTTTCAAACAGCACAGACCTCTGGCTAATGAGCACGACTGGCAATATTGATTGCGGTCATTAAAGCCTTTAGATGTAGTGATCAAGTGAGATGTGCTGAGTCTAGCTGAAGAGAACCTGGGCATTAACCCCTTCACGCTATTTGACGTGTATACTCGTCATGGAGCACCCCTATCAGAGTTGCACCAAGAACGACATATTCTATTCGCCTACTTTATTTTTTTCCTAACCAATTTTTTTGTCTATACAGAAAAAATATTTTGATGCGTACTGTTTTATTGTTATTTTAGTAGGTATGCCCAGCACCCTTTTCAGGTTGCACCAAGAACTACATATTCTATTCCCCTACTTTATTTTTTTTTAGCAATTTTTTTTCTATACTGAAAAAATATTTTGATGTGTACTGTTTTACCATTATTTTAGTAGGTACGCCCAGCACCCCTATCAGTGTCGCACCAAGAACTACATATTTTCTAGAGGGCCTCCCCCTCACCCCCGTTCCCATTGACATCCACATTGGCTAAGGGCCATCGGTCACTGACCTAGTGAACCCTAATCCACTCCTATATAAAATCTTTTTTAGTTAAAGTTTTTCTGTTATTTTCTTGGGTACACACAGACCTATTGCCAGAGTTGCACCAAGCAATACATATTTTTAGTGGGCTTTTTTCTGCCATTAAGAATCTTAATAAAGTGCTCACCCAGATACAGCTCGACCAGCCACCCAGTTGGCCAAAAAGACTAATCAAATATAACAAAAACGGTCGGCTGATTTGTGGCCAAATTGCAACAATTTATTGATAGGGCCTAAAATCCTACAACTTCATACATATACTCTAAACATAAAAAATACAAAAAAATACAAATAAGGTAAAATAGATAAAAAACAGACAAATGGTCACAGTCCACCTTTCTTAAACCTATTGCAGAGCTCTCGCAATAGTTTTTTTTTTTAAAATGCGGTTATTTACAGTTGCCTTGCACTATAGAGTGTTAATGTCCATCGACAATTAGTGCATTGGTTGATGTCTTGTTATAACACTTTTACTTGTACTTGTAGTGCCTAAGTTATATTAATTAATAACTTCAAAAGGGCAATTTGATATTTTCCCTTCTTGTGAAAAGTTCCAATATTATGGTAAATATGGTGAATCCTACAACATTTCATGCCCAGAAATGGACCCCTACCAACGCTGGGGAGATGCATACATTTTGGGGCATTTTATTAAGTATGGGCCTGGTAAAAGAAAAAACATCTATAAGAGCATACTGGAGTACAGACGTACCTTACTACACCCCAATGTACCGTGCAGCAATGTCTAGAATGAGATTTGAAGCCATCATGAAATTTATACACTACAATGATAATACCAGATTCCCACCCCAAGATTATCCAAATTTTGATAGATTGTATAAATTAAGGCACATAATCACCCATTTAAATTCTATGTTTGCAGAAATATATAGCCCTGCTAAACATATTGTTGTCGACGAATCCATAGTGAACTTCAAAGGAAGGCTGCATTTTTTACAGTAATTGCATAACAAGAGGGCAAGATACGGCATCAAACTGTATAAATTGTGTGAAAGGGAAACTGGCTACACACATCTCTTTAAAATATATGAGGGGAAGGATTCTAAAATAGAACCCCCAGAATGTCCCCCTACCCTTGGAATAAGCAGAAAAATTGTATGGGATTTGTTTCACCCATTGCTAGATCAAGGATACCACTTGACAACTTTTATTCCAATTTATTGCTTTGTAAGTGCCTTGCTAACAGAAGTACGGTGGCAAAAGAACTAAAAAGGCCCCCCAAAAACACTGCTGGGGAAAATGCTTAGGGTGGGAAAATGTACTGTACGTTAAATATAAAAACAAAAACATGAGATATACTCATGTTAACCACAATACATTGTGACATCAGCACCCTTGTACCTGTTAGAGGTACTGGCACTGAAACCCCTAAACCAGTGTGCATTCAAGAATATAATAAATTTATGGGTGGGGTAGACCTGTCAGACCAGGTACTGAAACCCTGCAGTGCCATTCGAAAATCCAAGATATGATATAAAAATTTGTGGTGCATCTTACACGGGTTGCATTATATAATTCATTTGTGCTTTAAAGAAATGCAGAGGGAACTTTTCTTGAATTTCAAGAAAATGTAATAATGGCTTTCATATATGGGAACCAGTAGGAGGCAAGCCCCAGTACCACTTCTACATGTGAGGCAACAAGGATAGTACCAGGACAGCACTTCCCCAGTGAAATGTCTCCCATTGCAAAAAAGAGCAAGCTGCTCAAACGTTGCCGTGTGTGTTGCAAAAATGGTATGAGAAAGGAAACCAGCTACCAATGTGAAACATATCCATCAAAACCCCTTTGTATGAAAAGTTGCCTCAAAATTTACCATACTACTTTTGATGTATAATTTTATACTTTTACTTTCATGAAACCCTTTTTGTCCTTTCCTGCCCAGTGAGAATTCATATTTTCGAAAAAATCTTAGTGCACCTTGTCTAAACTATTCCAACTACATTTAATGTACAAATTATAATGAAACTAAAAATCCACTATACCTCTAGATGAATACCTTAGTGGGAGTAGTTTCCAAAATGTGGTCACTTATTGGGGGTTTCCACTGTAGGAGTACTTCAGGATCTATTTAAATGAAACTTTGTGCCTGAAAACCATTCCAGCAACATCTATTCTCCAAAAACCATATGACGCTCGTTCCCTTCTGAACCCTGCTTTGTGCCAATATATTAGTTTACAAGCAAGTATGGAGTGTTGCCATATTCAAGAGTAAACAGTTAATAAATCGTGGGGTGCGTTTTTTCCTTTTACCCCTTGGAAAAATTAAAAATATGGGCCTAAACCGACATTTTATGAAAAAAATGCAATTTTTAATTTTCATGGCCAATTGTTTCTAAATTCTAGGAAACGCCTGTTGGGCCAAAGTGCTCACTAGTCCACTTAAAAAATTTCTTAGGGGGTTTACTTTCCAAAATGGGGTCACTTTCTGGGGGTTTCCACTGTAGGGGTACCTCAGGGTTTCTTCATGTGCGACATACCTCCCAAAAGCCAATCCTGCAAAATCTGTCCTCTGGTGCTCCTTCACTTTTGAACCCTGCCATACGCTCATGCATCTGTTTTTGAGCATATGTGGGGTGTTGCCGTGTTCAGGGGGAAATGGGAAACAAAATGTGGGGCGCATTTTGTCCTGTTACCCATTGTGAAAGTGAAAAATGTTGGGCTAAAGCAAATTTTTATTGAAAAAAACTAATTTTTCATGTTCACAGCCAATTCTATGAAACACCTTTGGGGTCAAAGTACTCACTACACACTTTGAAAAATTCCCTAAGGGGTTTATTTTCCAAAATGGGGGTCTCTTTTTTGGATTTCCACTAAAACTATTCCAGCAAAATCTGCTCTCCAAAATTCTTATGTTCATTCCTTTCTGTGCCCTGTTGTGTGCCCATACAGCAGTTTATGACCACATATGGGGTGTTTTTGTAAACTACAGAATTAGGGTAATAAACATTGAGTTTTGTTTTGCTGTCAACCTTTGATGTGTTACAGAAAAAATGGATTAAAATGGGAAAACAAATGTGAATGGGAATGCCAAAAAAGTGAAATTTAGAAATTTGCACTCCATATTGCTTTAATTCTTGTGGAACACTTAAAGGGTTAACAAAGTTTGTAAAATCAGTTTTGAATAACTTAAGGGGTGTATTTTCTAAAAATGTGTATTATGGGTGGTTTCAACTATGCAAGCCCCACAAAGTGACTTCAGAACTGAACTGGTCCTTAAAAAGTGGGATCTGGAAAGTTTCTTAAAAAGTTAAAGAATTGCTTCTAAAATTCTAAGCCTTCTAATGTCCTAAAAAAAATTAAAATGGCATTTACAAAATGATGCCAACATAAAGTAGATATATGGGGAATTTTAAGTAATAAATATTTTATGAGGTATCACTTTCTGTTTTAAAAGCAGAGAAATTGAAATTTTGCAAATTGAGAGTTTTTCCAAATTTTTGGTAAATTTAGTATTTTTTTAGTATTTTAGTATTTTTTAGTATTTTTTTAAATAAAGGTGAAATATATTGACTCAAAATTATGACTGTCATGAAGTACAATGTGTCACGAGAAAACAATCTTAGAATGGCTTGGATAAGTAAAAGTGTTCCAAAGTTATTACCACATAATGACATGTCAGATTTGCAAAAAATGGCCTGGTCCTTAACCCCTTCAACCCCGGGCCTCTTTTCACCTTCCTGCCCAGGCCATTTTTTGCAAATCTGACATGTCACTTTATGTGGTAATAACTTTGGAGCGCTTTTACTTATCCAAGCCATTCTGAGATTGTTTTCTTGTCACATATTGTGCTTCACAACAGTAGTAAATTTGTGGCAAAATATTTCATTTTTATTTATAAAAAATACCAAATTTACCAAAAATTTGGAAAAATTAGCAAATTTCCAAATTTCAATTTCTCTACTTCCAAAATACATAGTAATACCTCCAAAAATAGTTATTATTTTACATTCCCCATATGTCTACTTTATGTTGGCATCATTTTATAAATGTCATTTTACTTTTTTAGGACGTTAGAAGGCTTAGAAGTTTAGAAGCCATTTTTCAAATTTTCAACAAAATTTCCAAAACCTTTTTTTATGCACCAATTCAGATATAAAGTGATTTTGAGGGGCTTACATAATGGAAACCACCCATAAATGACCCCATTTTAGAAACTACACCCCTCAAGTTATAAAAAACTGCTGTTACAAACTTTGTTAACCCTTGAGGTGTTCCACAAGAATTAAAGGAAAATGGAGGTGAAATTTCAAAATTTCACTTTTTTGGTAGATTATTCATGTTAATAATTTTTTTTCTTGCAACACAGCAAGCGTTAACAGCAAACTAAACCTCAATATACATTGCTCTGATTCTGCAGTTTACAGAAATACCCCATATGTGGTCGTAAACGTCTTTATGGGCATGTGGCAGTGGTCAGAAGGAAAGAAGCGCCATACGAATTTTGGAGGCAGATTTTGCTAGAATGGTTTTTAGGCACCATTTTGTAATTGAAAGACCTTAATGTACCCCTGTGAAGGTAGACCAGCAGAAATACTGAATTGTCCCCTCACAGTGTGATGTCATTTGTATGTATTCAATGCTATTTAGCCTTACAAAAATATCTCAGCTTTGCTAAATGCTTATGCAGCTGTGTCCAGTACATCCTGATACAGATTCCACTCCCTCCACCTGTCCGGGATGCTGCGGTGGAGTAACCAAGACAAGAAGAACAAAAGAATATGTGTTTAATGCTTATCAGCTTGCTGGGGAAACTCTGTGAACGAGGCCCCCGCCTTTACTAATGTGTATATATGCTTTTGTAATAAATGGAGCAGCCCAGTATATCTCAGTGCCTGAGCGTGAAGGGTGGCTTCAAACTGACCCCCCCGTGTTTGTTTGAATTCTTTACCGTGTGCACACACGCTCCTTAATTTGGACAACTGACCTGACCCCTAAGAGGACAGATTGTGTCCCCCTTAACACCCCTACAGTGGAAACTCTCAAAAAGTGACCCCATTTTGGAAACTACACCCTTCAAAGAATATATTAATGGGGGTACTGGCTACTTTGACCCTCTAAGCGTTTTACGGAATTTGGAAACACTTGGCTGTGAAAAGAAAAAGTTTCATTTCTTCCAATAAAATGTTGCTTTAGCCCCAAATGTTTCATTTTTACAAGGGGTAACAGGAGAAAAGCACCCCAAAATTTGTTTCTCCTTTTTCTCCTGAATACGACAACATGCCATATGTGGTGGTAAACTGCTGTGGGGGCACATGAAAGGACTCAGAACAGAAGGAGTGCCATATGGATTTTGCAGCACAGATTTTGATGGATTGGTTTGCGGGAGCCATTGATTTTTATTTTTTTGAGTTATTGTCTTATGTGGGGGCTCATTTTTTGCGGGATGAGGTGACATTTTCATTGGTACCATTTTGGGGTACATAAGACTTTTTGATCGCTTGGTATTACACTTTTTGTGAGTCAAGGTGAAAAAAATAGCTGTTTTGGCATAGTATTTTTTTTTTTTACAGCATTCACCTGAGGGGGCAAATCATGTGATATTTTTATAGAGCAGGTTGTTATGGACGCGGCGATACCCAATATGTCTAACATTTCTATTTTTGGAAATTTTTACACATTAGATGCATTTTTGAACAGAATAAAATCTTTTTTTTGTGTTGCTATTTTCTGAGAGCCATATTTTTTAATTTTTTTGGCGATTGCTTCAGGTAGGGTCTAAATTTCTGCGGAACGAGATGATGGTTTGATTGGTAATATTTTGGGGTACATACGCTTTTTGATCGCCTGCTATTACACTTTTTGTAAGGGAAGGTGGCCAAAAAATGGTGGCTGTTTAGGCACTGTTTTTTTGTTGTTTTTTTTTTAGTGCGTTCACCTGGCGGGTTGGATCATGTGATATTTTTATAGAGCCGGTCGATACGGACGCGGCGATACCTAATATATCTATTTTTATTTTTTTCCCTATTTTTTAAAATTTTTTAAAAATATATTATGTGAAACGGACGGTTTTTTTTTTTTTGGAACTTGAAACTTTTTCTGTATTGTAATGCATTGGCTGTAAGTGTATTACTCAATGCAATATACTTACAGCCTTCTGCATGTGAGATTCAGGGGGCTGGATCTCACATGCTTCCATAAATAGCAGCCGGATGCCTAAGGAAGGCATTCGGCTGCTATCTAAGCCATCGGGTCCCCGTCACAGCAGCACGGGGACCCGATGAACACCCCTTTCCACCGCCCGCATCGCATGTGCCGCGGTCAGCGCTGACCGCGGCACATGAAGGGTTAATGCACCGGCATCAGTGTTTTCACCGATGCTGGTGCATACAGCAGGGGTCCGGCTACTGGGCACAGCCGGATCCCGCCGCTTATCGGGCGGGCGCAGCTCCTGAACCCACCCGATCAGCGCGCCGTAGCAGTACGGGCGGCAAGTCACTTCCCGCAGCGCCATACATTTACGGCGCTGGTCGGGAAGGTGTTAAGGTAAAAAATAGCTATGTCATGAAGGGGTTAAAGCTGCAATTCTTATTTTGGCCAGCAATGAGCAATTCTGAACAATTAATGGATATATAAAAAGGCTCAAATAAGAACTTCAAAATCATAGTTTAAAAAACCTTAAAATAATTTATTTTTTAAAAAAAATATAAAAGTTTAAATCCTTTCTGTAGAATAAAAAAATAAATACATAAATAAAAAAATATAAACATCAGGGGTATCACCACGATCGAAAACGCCTGTACTATTAAAATATAAAATATTTTTCAATATGGTGAATGGCGTAATGGAAAAAAGGGTTCAAAATGGCCAATTTGCCATTTTTTCACGGCTTCTCTTACCCAGAAAATGTAATAAAAAAAGTCCACAATCTACAGCTCAGAAGATATGGGGGTCAAAATATGGTGATGTAAAAAAAAATATTTTTTTCTCAAAGGTTAAATTTATTTTTAAAGTATTTTACACAATTTAGACATAAACCTATACATATGTGGTATTGTTGTAATCTTTCTGAAGATAAAATAAATAGAATAGAATAAAGTGCACAAGTCAGTTTGATGCAAACGGAACGCCGTGGGAACAAAACCCATAAAACGGTGGAGGAATTGTTTTTTTTTTTTCCAATTCCACCCCATTTGGCATACAGAGCATTAAGGAGTTCCACATCCTTAACAGATATTTACATGGTTACCTTACCTCTGCACACTGGTGTATTATAATTCCATCTTCCATCACTGCCGCAGGTAATCGAAACTTGGCCAACCAGTAGAAATCCATCTTGACAGTTGTATGTTATGGTATCATTGTAAAAGTATTCCTCCATTACAGGACTATACCACCCATTTTGTAAATATGTAGGGGTAGCACACGTTTGAACTGAAAGAGATTAAATAATTAATAGATACATAGAAAAGACAGATCACATTTTGTAGACACATGCACAGCTCTTATTAATTTCACATGTCAACTTTAATATTAATATGTTAATGTAAAAGTTACTAGATGTTATTTATTCATTGTTTTAAAGGGAATCTGTCAGCTCCATTACATCCCCTCCCCAAAATAGGGTTTCTGTCTTTATGCTCGCTTGCATTCGGACACTATGCTCCCACAAAGCTACAGTAAAATGCGTTAAGAGGACTCCTCCTTGAGTCCTCTCCATTATGTGAATGAGCTCTGCAAGCCTCTCAATGCATTTTACTGCTGGTTTGGCGGAGGATGGCCTGTGGGGTCACAGTGGTCAGTACACCCTGTGTAGTTTCCAAAATGGCATCACTTTTTGTGGAATTCAAATGTAACATGGCACCCAAAAACCATTCCAGCAAAATCATCTCTCCAAAACCATATGGCGCTCCTTTCCTTCTGAGCCCTGCCATGTGCCCAAAGAGCAGTTTATGGGCACACATGAGGTGTTTCTTTAAACCGCAGAATCAGGTTAATAAATATTGAGGTTTGTTTGGCTATTAACCCCTTCTTCCTTACAGGAAAATAATTGATTAAAATGTAAATTTTGCAAAAACAGTGAAATTTTTAAATTTTGCCTCCAAGTCTTGTGAAACATATAAAGGGTTAACCACTTTTGTAAAATCAGTTTTAAATAACTTGAGATGTGTAGTTTCTAAAATGGGGTAATTTATGGGTGGTTTCTACTACGTAGGCCCCACAAAGTGACTTCAGTACTCAATTGGTCCTTAAAAAAGTGGATTTTGGAAATTTCCTTAAAATTAGAAAATTTGCTTCTAAAAATGTAAGCCTTCTAACATCTTAAAAAAAAAAAAAGAAATGCACAAAATGATGCAAACATAAAGTAGACAGATGGTAAATGTTAATCAATAGCTACTTTATGAGGTATCACTATCCATTTTAAAAGCATAGAAATTCAAATTTAGAAAATAGTGAATTTTTCTAAATTTCTGGTACATTTTGGATTTTTTTAAATAAATAAAGGTAAAACATATTGACTCAAATTTACCTTTAACATAAAGTACAAAATGGGCTCTGTCAGAAAGGTTAAAAATAGCTGTGTCCTGAAGGGATTAAAGGGTAAATAAACTTTTGACTGCTCGGAACTCTCCACTTTCATAGGTTCTGCTCAGATTTTGGAGCATGTAGAGTATGTATCCCGTATATTTTCTAGGGATTCTTACTGTTCACAAAAAGTTGAGCAGAACAGAAGAAAGCCAGAGAGGCATTGCACTTTGAGCATCGCTGCTGCCCCTTTGTATTTTCATCAAAGATTTAGTTTTTAATGACAACACTCTGGCTACCTGAAGGCACCAGTGTGTGGTGTTTGCCACCAATCTCCCTCAACTAGAATAATATTATTTTCTTCTATCTTAATGAAGGGATATGGAGATCTGGAACAGAAACACAATGCTCCAAATATCACATATATATATTCAAAAATCTGCTAGCACAATGTTTTTGTGTACAGATTAAGAGTTTCCATTCCTTTTTGCTTGCTATCAAAGATAATCCTTGATTTAGTACTATACCTTCACATTCAGGAATGGGCAAACTCCAAGATTGATCTGAAAGACATTTTCTGGATTTGCCGTTTTTAATTTTGTACCTAAAAATGATAAATGGTAATGATCAAACAACTCTCCTTAAACGTTCTGTTAATTTTAGCAGATTCGCACCTATAAACTGGCTGACCTGTTGCATCTGCGTTTGGCAGCTGCAGAGAGAGCTGAGCCTCTATGCCATTACTAGAAATGACTGGGCCCCACAACAAATGTTTGAAGCCCCCCCTCCCCCCAGAACTTCTTTCCAAACCCCTCCCCCCATGCAACTCCCACTTCTATGGCTTGTTAAGATGGCTCTCTGACACTAGGCCAGGCAACCCTCCGTCCAATTCATACACGTATATACTGTATGTCATGTCACTGTATATATTGTCACTGTATGCAGTGTCACGGGATCATACTGTTGAGGGGGGCCTGAAAAAACCCTTTTAGTCCTCCTGGGTGGGCCCCGTAGTAGCTGCTTCCCCTGCTTCAACTATAGTTACACCATTTCCTTTAGGTGTAATAGCAATGCCCCCATTGCACCTAGAGGCGGGCACATATGAACATGGGACCAACAGATGCCTTCAGCTTCCAAAGTGCACATGCAACAGGTCAGCCAGTTTCATAGGTACAAAACTGCTGACATTACTTTACTGCAGATAATACAGTCAGTATTCCGAGTTGAGGTTTAGACATAAGTAATGTACAAGAAAAGAAATCTGTATGCTTAGTAGGACACAGCAGTGATAACAAAACAGGAAGGTGAAGTTTGACTACTATCAGTCAGTGTGGTAATCGTCAGTCTACAATCAAAAAGGGATGACTCAGCAGAGCCCGTCTGCAACTGTGGAGCAGCAAAACTGGAATGTAGACACAAGACTGGAGGGAAACCATAAAAACAGAGCAGAATGGGAGCAGAATTACAAGCAATGCTGTGAACTAAACAATAATTGTTAAGCAGTAACTGCCATACCAGACAGGGCTTAGAGACTTCCAGACATCTGCTGAATGGATGCCATAACTGCCAGGTGTCTGCTGCTTTACATAGACTTTTAACCACTCAGATTCTATGGTCAATTTTGAGCCGAGAAATTTACAGAGCTTCCGGGGGCCCAAACAGCTCTTCTGTGCCAAGATCAATAAGGTCTTTTGGTTGCTATGGCAGCCTCAGGCCTTCAGAAGGCTCCAAGGTCTGCCACAGTGAAGCTCCTCCTCCTTTTTGGCCAGTTCTAGATCAGGAACATAATTTGTGTTGCATGCAGATTTTGTTGATTTCACTTTTCTTTCTGCAACATAATGAGCAAGCAGCAAATTTGATGATTGGCAGCATGCTTATATGTCCCAACAGATTTTTTACATGCAAATAGGGTTTTAACAACCCTGTTTATATGTAAAGGACTGTAAATTGTTGCAGATTTTGGTGCTAAATATGTATATATGTATAGATATATATAAAACAAAGAAGATGGCAGCACTGGATAGCAATTAATGGTGCAGGCCTGTAGATCCGACAAAGGCTATAATATAAAAAGAGAGAAAGCCAGGCAGCACTCACTTAAAAAGTAAAAAATGTGCAATTTATTCACCCATGTGACGCGCTTCCTGCATGGGTGAATAAATTGCAAATTATGTAGGACCTGTGATGACATGAACTGCAAGATATGTAGGACCTGTGATGACATGAACTCTGCTACACCAGAAGAGGTAAGTAAAGGGTGAAGCAGAAGGATGCTGGGAGTTGTGGTTATTTAACTGGGACTTTATGTTAGGGCAGAAGGGAGGGATGTTATCATGGAACTGTGTGTTGGAGGTGACTTGGGCAGGGTTCTGTTATTTACATGGGACATGGCATGGAGTGATGTTATTTATATGGGACTGCATGTTGGTGGTGGCTGAGGGCAGGTTTATGTTATTTACATGGGACTGTGGGGTGGAGTGATGTTATTTACATGGGACTGCATGTTGGAGGTGGCTGTGGGAAGGAAGTGATGTTATTTACATGGGACTGTATGTTGAAGGTGGCTGTCGGGGGAGTGATATTATTTAGATAGGACTGTATGTTGATGACGGCTATAGGTGGGAATTATGTTATTTACATGGGACTGTATTTGGAGGGGGCTGTAGATAGAGAGGGATGTTATTTACATGGGACTGTATATTGGAGGGGGCTGGAGAGATGGTGTGATGTTATTTACATAGGACTCTGTCTTCTGAGGACACTAAAGGGAGGAATATTACTACAGCGGGCACTTCAGGGTGAGCATTATAACAGTAGGAGGAGCATATAAATACTGGGGGCACTGTAGGGGTATTATAAATCCAGGGGACATTAGGCGTTCTTATTACTACTGGGGGCTTTATAGGAGAGACTTATAGATCCGCCTTATTTCCACTAAGAGCACTATGGGTGGCATTATTACTACTGAGGGGTCTGTACAGAGCTTTATTACCACTGGGGGAACAATAGGGGGCCTTATTACTACTGGGAGCTCTGTGAGGGCATTATTAATTCTGGAGGACTCTTCTACTAATGGGGACAATCTTGGAGAGCATCATCAGTTCTGGGGTCACTGTGCAGTGTTACTAATGAGGGAATTACTACTGGTAGGACTATTACTATGGGGGGCACTATTATTTCTTCAGGATAGTATTTGGAGGTTTTGGGGGTCACAGCGGGCAGCAGGATAAGGCTATGGGGACTCCAGGTTGGGGGATGAGGATAGAAATGTGAGGAAGCTAAGATGTCTGTGTGTCACATTCTGCAGAGACAAGGCGGCTGAGAGAAGTTGTCAGGACCAAATGGAGAAGATAATGACAAAGAAGATCTACAACAGAGGAGACGTCACCTGGAGGCACTGGATGTGAGGTATGTTCTCCTGTATAGCAGGGGTGGGGCGAGGGTCTATATAGAGAACTGGGCCATATTCATTGGGACTTGGGGCCCGGATCTTTTGCGCTGTGCTCGACTCTGACATATTTGTCGCAGGCGCAGTGAGGAAGCTGGGAGCCTGCTAGCATCTTTCATTCACTGCGTCTGCGCCGAATAATGCACGGCGCAGGCGCGCGATGTAGAAGGAGGACAGGGACGGCAGGAGGAGAAGAAAGCTGCCTGGCCATGTCAATCAAGATCAAATGGGCGTTTCTAAAGGTGGGCAAATGGAGCCTCTAGAGGCTTATTAGCATAAAATAAAAGTTAAAATTACATAAAAACAGGAGCAGTAATAAATAAAAGAGATATATATGTTTAGAATCAGGTGACATAAGCACATCTCTCACATCATCTTTTTAGGTCTCCGGTTGCAGGCTAGGAATGGTTATTTAAACTCCTCCACCATGGGGTATGCCTTATGTAAAAGGGGCCAATGGTTGCATATGATATTTAATACTTTCCTGGTGGTTGGATGGAATGTATGCACAAAAGGTATGCGTTTATTGTTGTCCCTGTTGTGTGATGTGGTACCATGAGTCTGGTTAAGTATGCGTGAAGGGTATCCTCTTGCTAAAAATCTTGATTTCATCTCCTCAATCCGTAGGTTTTGTAAAATTGAATCTTGTACTATTTTAATTACCTTTCTGGATTTGAGAGCCCGGGAGGGCCTTCTTAGTATTTGGGGAATGAAAACTAGTATAGTGAAGAAGGTTGTTCCTGTCTGTAGTAAAGAACTTTTACCTATCCCAGCACATGTCCATAATGCTAAACATAGGATAGCACAATTGAAGTTCCAAGTAATCAAGCAAGTACCACCATTAAGGAGAGGCGGAGATTGTGTCGAACAATTGAAGTTACGTGAGTCCTACTGGATTCACACGCTACAAACATTAGCACCACGTGGACTTAATAGGGAATATGAACTGTATGGTTTACTTCAAATGTAACTTTTTTTTTTTTTTTAAAAAGGTGAATATTTTGTATATATACAGTACAACAATAACATGGTTTCCTTTTCCTTTTTTAGATCTCCTTTTTCCAATAAGTCATTCTCGCTTTTCTCTCCCCTCCCCCTTTTTTCTTTTCTTTTTTCTTTCCTTTTTTCTTCCTTTTCTCTTCTTTTTTTCCTCTCAATTCCTCTTCCTTTCCTTTTTATTTTTTCTTTTCTATTTATCTCATTTATTTTATTTTCTTTGTCTCATTTAATCCCCTATTTATTTTCTTAGTCCTATTCAATCCCCCTTTATGGCTGTTTTTTTCCTTTTTCCCCCCTTTTTTCCTCTTTTATTTTTGTCATTTTTTTCATTTTTTTCACTTCATTCATAATTTTCAGCATTTACTGAGTGTGTCTTCAGTATGATAGATACTTACCTGTATAGATACTTACTTTTTTGGAACATCTTGAAATTAAGACCTTAACTTTGTATTTTAGAAAAACAATGCTAATAATAGGAGGCTTCCACATCTTCATGTAGATTGAAGTCACTACTTGTATTCCGTAAGGATACTTTCACACGAACGTTGTGTTTTGCGGTCCGCAAATTGCGGATCCTAAAAAAAAACAGATGACATCCGTATGGCGTGTAACGGACAAGAATAGGACATGTTCTATTTCTTTTTGCGGGCTACTGAAAAGACATACGGATGTGGACAGCACACAGTGTGCTGTCAGTATTTTTTGATGACCCATTAAAATGAATGGGTCCGCATCCTATCCGCAAAATATGCGGATTGGAGGCCGCAAAATATACTGTCGTGTGAAAGAAGCCTAAGGGATATTTATGTTGTATTTATATGGATCCTTGTCATTGTGGTTATGGGACATGTGTCATAAACTGATGATTGTATTATATTCTTCTACAGTGTCTGACGAAGGCCGAAAACGTTTACACGTATTTGCTACACTTCAATAAAGATTCAACATTGTATCTACTATTACACTGTTATTTGATTTCAACATAATAAATCATTTTTAATTTGGGAAAAGTCATTATTGTGTTTTTTCCCTTTCATCCTCCACGGCATTACCATGAGAGCGAGAGAGACCCGCCTCTAACCAGGTAGGGACAGGAAGAATAAATTTGACCCTCCTTCAGCCATTCTTCAGTGTCTTCCTGTCTCTCCAGGTGGAGACAGGTCTTCTTTCTTTTTCTCATGGCAATGCCGTGGGTACCACTACTGAGGACTCGGATGAGTTAACAGGCTATCAGTAGAAGGTAATTTTTATATGGCCTGAACCACATGGGGAGCCGAGACTGCCTAAACCCTATGTGGGAATAAGGCGTCTGAACTATTTTTATTAAGGTCGTTACCTTATTGTGTGGCTCCCTCCTCTCCTGATGCATGCCGTTCTGGGAGTATACATGTGGTATCCGGATACTCACGGAGTTCCTCCAGATTTACTTGCCCCCACTGCCATCCGATACGTTCAGTTCTGGCAGCGTCTCGATCTTCAAAGCGTGACGCCGGCATGCATTCCACAATGGAGCGCACGCCGCAGGCTGGAACCGGAAGTTACCCTGGATTCACTGATAATGATTCAGTCATGATGAGTGAGCAAAGGAGTACCGTTATGGAGGTTCCTTTGAGCCAGACTGCAGTAAGTGCTTCCCTGCTAAGGGTGTAAAACTGTCTTTTATCCGATTACTTACATTGTTTCTCTCCTTTTCCTCTCTTGTATGAAGTGTGAAAAAGAGAGTGTGCATAAGCCCAAACCCACTACTAAGATTAGAAAATGTGTATTTTGTGGCGTCAAATTATCAGAATCCTGTACAAAAAAACTCTGCAAAAGGTGCACGGGAAATATCGCCAAAGACCTTGTACCATCAATTAGAGATGAGCTCAAGATCGTGATTAAGCAGGAGATGCAAACTGCTTTTGCAGAATTTTCTTCTGCCGGAACTAGTAGTTCTGTTATGGGACATAGAGAAACCAGGAATATCTGTTCTCAGTCCTCTTCGGATTCTGATTTGGACTCTAAGTTAGAGTCAGGTTTTTGACGACTCTTCAGGATCCAACACAGAATTTAAAAGATTCCTCTTTTCATCAGAGGATGCAAAAGAACTAATAAAGGCAGTTAGAGCTACCATGAACCTAACGGATGAAAGGGTCCAAAGATCAGTACAAGATGAAATGTACAGTGGGTTAGAACTACGGAAGAGACATGTGTTTCCTGTATATAAGAATATGCACTCTTTAATAAAAAGGGAATGGAAAGTTCCCGACCGGAAATTATTTGTTCCCAGAACAATGAGACGGCGACTTCCTTTTAATGAAGAAGATCTTGATCCCTTCATTAACCCACCTAAGGTTGACGTTTCATTGGCTAAACTGGTTAAAAGTACAAATTCTTTGCCATTTGAGGACACAGGATCATTGAAAGATCCAATGGACAAAAAGGTTGATGCTTGCCTAAAAAAGACCCCTTATGACTCCATCAAGGACTCCTTTCCCATGCTCACCAAAGCTGTAGACTTTCTATCTGACGCTACAGTGGAATCAGTTAAATTGGCGGCAAAAACCTTGGGACTTTCTGTCGCAGCCAGGAGGGCAGTATGGTTAAAATCCTGGACTGGAGATATCAGTTCCAAAATAAAATTATGTAGCCTCCCTTTCCATGGTAACATCCTATTTGGAGAAGATCTAGAAAAAATTCTGGAGAAAGCATCTGATTCAAAGAAATGCTTTCCAAAAGTTTTAGGAAAGAGAAAATATCCCTTTCGTAAATCCAGGAAAGGTGTTTTTTTCCCAGGGCAAAGGTTCTGAAAGAGGGAAATCTCAGAGAGGCGGGAGAGGAAGAGGTTTCTTATTTTCTTCCAAAACCCCTGAGTCGTCCAAACAATGACGCCATCATGCAGGTAGGAGGAAGATTATCCCACTTCTTAAAAGAATGGGAAGGAATTACCACAAGTCAGTGGGTCTTAAACATCATAAAAAAATGGGTTTAATATCATCTTCCGTCTTCCTCCTCCTGTCAAAAGATTCAAAATTATGCCAAAACAAAATTCCTCTCTCCTCCAAGAAAAGTTGGAAGAAGGAATTTCAGATCTTTTAAAATCAAGAGCCATTATTCCAGTCCTTCCAGAGCAAGAAGGATCAGGCTACTATTCCACAATCTTTTTGGTAAAAAAAAGCCCAGTGGGAAATATCGCCTGATTATAAATCTAAAAGAATTAAACAAATACATCCTTTACGAAAGATTCAGAACGGAGACTCTGAAGTCCACCATAAATCTCCTCAAAAAAGGAGATTTTTTTGATACTTTGGATTTAAAGGATGCGTATTTTTACGTCTCTGTGAGCCAAAGCGATCAAAAATTTCTGCGTCTGGCAGTTTATTTCAAGGGTGTCTTGCGCCAATTCCAGTTTCGTGTTCTACCATTTGGGATAACATCAGCTCCCAGAATGTTTACGAAGATTATGATAGAAGTAGTGGCCCATCTAAGAAGGTCAAACATATTAAATATCCCCTACCTAGACGACCTTCTTATTGTAGGAAGTTCAGATCTAGAAAACAGTCTGTTCAGAACCTGCCAAGTCCTGTATCAACTAGGATGGATTATAAATTGGGAGAAGTGAAACTGTACACCCTTCCAGTCCTTGGTGTTCCTAGGTTACATCTTGGATTCTTTAAAACAAAAAACCTTCCTACCCCAACAGAAGGTGTCGTCTATACGAGAGAAGATTTCAAACTTTCTTCCTCTGGAAAAGTGTTCGGTTCGGGAGGCCATGAAACTCCTGGGTTCACTTACAGCCTGCATTCCGGCTGTATTGTGGGCCCAATTTCACACTCGTGTCCTCCAGAACTGGATACTAGAGCATTGGAACAGAGATCTTTCTTGTTTAGATTTCCAGATATCTGTTCCTCTCTCGGTGAGACAGGCTCTTCTGTGGTGGATAGATTTAAGTAATCTCCAGAAAGGGGTTCCATGGGACACCAAGAACCTTATGATTATCACAACAGACGCAAATTCCTGGGGTTGGGGAGCTCATTACTCTCATCATTATTCCCAAGGTCAATGGTCAATAGAACAGACTCAGATGTCATCAAATTTGAGAGAATTGCAAGCAGTCTGGGAGGCAATATCGGCCCTCAAAACAAACCTTCTGAATATAGATCTTAAGATAAGGTCAGACAACATGACTGTAGTTGCCTACATAAATCGACAAGGGGGCACAAAAAGCAAGAAATTGAACCAGGTTTCAGACAAAATCTTATCCTGGGCAGAAGAAAATGTAAGATCCCTGTCAGCAATACACTTAAGAGGAAAGCTAAATTTAGAAGCAGACTACTTAAGTTGCTTCAAATTAAAGACAGGAGAATGGAGCCTAAAAGAAGAGGTGTTTCTCCAGTTAATTCACAAATAGGGAACTCCTCCGGTGGATTTAATTGCTTTAAGCAAAAACAAAAAATGTTGACGTTTCTTCTCATTGAACCCAAGAGATGGGAACGCGGGTGTAGACGCTGTAGCCCAGAAATGGGATTTTCTCCTGGGTTACGCTTTCCCCCCATTGCCGTTGATTCCCAGAGTCCTAAAGAAAATCAGACAAGACAAGGCCCACATAATCCTGATTGCACCGCTTTGGCCCAAAAAAGCATGGTTTCCCCTGCTAAAACTCCTCTCAGTACAGAGTCCGCAAGTACTTCCATGGTGCCCGGACCTCCTTTCTCAGGGCCAATATTCCATCCTCAGGTAGAAAGGTTACAACTAACTGCCTGGAATCTGAGAGGATAACATTGATTTCTAAAGGTCTTTCTGCAGCGGTAATTAACACCATGACAGCTAGTAGAAAACCTATTACTTCAAAAATCTATTCAAAAATCTGGAAGAGATTTTGCATCTGGAGTAGGGAATCTAACAACCAAACAGATGTTTTGTCTATCCAATCTGTGCTTGATTTTTTGCAGAGTGGATTTGAAAAAGGATTATGGCCTAATACTTTACGCGTCTACGTCTCTGCTTTAAGTGCAGTTTTTTATTCTAGGATTGCTGACCATCCTTGGGTTGTTAGATTCCTTAAAGGGGCAAATAGGTTGAAACCCACTCTCAGATCCATTATTCCCCCTTGGGACCTCAATATTGTGTTATCAGGTTTAACCAAATCTCCCTTTGAACCTCTGGAGGAGGCTTCATTACGTTCCTTATCCTTAAAAACTGCCTTACTGGTAGCAGTAACTTCAGCGAGAAGAGTCAGTGAGATTCAGGTGCTCAAAATTAAGGAACCTTTTTTTCCGTATCTTCCCGGACAGGATAGTGTTTAGGCTAGATACCTCTTTTTTTTTTTTTTACCAAAAGTATCCTCCACTTTCCACAGGCAGGAAGATATCATTCTTCCTTCATTTTGTGAAAATCCAAAAACTGAGAAAGAGATCAATTTCCATAGTCTGGATGTCAGGAGAGCTGTTCTCTTTTACATCGAAGCTACTAAGTCATTCAGGAAATCTGATTATTTGTTCATCCAATATGCGGGCAACAACCAAGGTCTTAAAGTATCTAAAGGATCTTTAGCCAGATGGGTTAAAACTGCTATTTCTGATGCATACCAGATACTACATCCAAGTATACTGAGAGCGCATTCGACTCATTCCATTTCTACATCTTGGGCTGAAAGAGCGGATGCGTCCTTAGAACAAATTTGCAGGGCTGCCACCTGGTCTAGCCCTCACACTTTCATTAAACATTACAGGGTTGACACCAGCTCTAGTTAGGATGTTGCTTTTGGGAGGAAAGTCCTACAGGCTATTGTTCCACCCTAGGATCTCTCTGGTATATCTCATGGTAATGCCGTTGTGGAGGATGAAAGGGAAAAACTGGATTACTTTCCTTTTTATGAATCCTCCACGACGGCATGGGATATCCCCCCCCCAAAAAAAAAAAATGTATATATTTGTACAGTATGTGTGTATTTGAATGAGAAAAAAGGCTCTCTAGGCTATCAGTCCAGAAAGACACTGAAGGATGGCTGAAGGAGGGTCAAATTTATTCTTCCTGTCCCTACCTGTTTGGAGGCGGGTCTCTCTCTCTCATGGTAATGCCGTCATGGAGGATTCATGAAAAAGAAATTACCGTAAGTAATCCAGTTTTTTAATACATCAAAACATTTTATTAAACCTTTTAAACATTTTTTACAATTTTTTTCCTAATCGCTGGTAAAATACACTGCAGTACTTTTGTTTGGCAGTGCTTTATATCTGACAAGCATCTTATCAGACAGGGCTTAATCTACCAACCTGGCAAGGCCTAATAGGTGTACAAAGATAGTAGACCTGGAGTCCTTCATCGACATCCCACAATCGCCCTTGGTGTAACAGAAAAGCCATCTTCCTCTATCTAACCAACTAAATGCCATGTATAAAATATCTTATTATGTAGTGCCTAAACATTTTTACTTTTTATGCATCAAGGATACTCAGCACTCTTTGATGCACTTTAGAATTAATTTTAATCAAAAAAATAGGAAAATGTCACATAGGCTATTTAATGTTTTCAGTACTATGGCCCGCACCAGGCAATCTATAAGATAATAATCAAATAAACAGTCTATAAGTAGAGATGAGCGAGCATACTCGTCCGAGCTTGGTGCTCGTTCGAGTATTACGGTACTCGTAAGTGCTCGCTGCTCGGACGAGTATCTCCCCATGCTCGAGGAAATGGCAACTTCCGCATTGTGCATTTTTGGCGCCTATAAACTCAGCCAATCACAAGCCAGGAGACTCTGCGGTACACCCAGCATCACGTGGGGCCCTTACATGTCAATAGCAGGGGTTGGCTGGCCTGATCAGGTGACCCTGGAATATACTAGTGACTGCCCGTGGTGCTCGGCTCAGATGCTGTCTGGATGTCGTTAGGGATAGAGCTGCTGCGTTTCAGGGAGAGTGTTAGGGCCTCCTTTTAGTTCTTTGTTAGGCAGGAGTGATCTCCCAAGAACCCAACAGCCCTTCTAAGGGCTACAAGAATTTTTTTTTGTCTCCTGGCTTGGCTGGCTGGCACTAGTAGTGCAGCTATCGCCATATATAACCCCTTTTTTTTATATTTATATATCTCAGTGATACAAATCCATTTCACACAGCAGTGTGGAACCATTCTGTGTGTCACAGTTCAGTACACTCACTACAATCCGTATTTTCTGTCCAGGTGACACTTTCTGTACGTCACTTAATCCAACCGGGATCTTTTGCTCTCACGTATATAGCTTGATCACAAAAATCTCTGTGCGACATTTGTCTGGGTCGCAGTCAAAATAGCCACCGTCAGCAGGGTGTGAGTTAGGTCTATGATAGTTTCTGCACGTCATGTTCCAAAAAAAACAAAACTAAAAAAAACATATATATAAAAAATATATATAAAAAAAATAGTTTTTTTGTTGTTTTAGCTCAGTGATACAAATCCATTTCACACAGCAGTGTGGAACCATTCCGTGTGTCACAGTTCAGTACACTCACTACAATCCGTATTTTCTGTCCAGGTGACACTTTCTGTACGTCACTTAATTAAACCAGACTGAACAGGTTTGTGGGTTTCAGTACAGCAGGCCCATTTATTTTTTATATAATACACTTATATACAGAAAATGTTGAACCCCAGGGCTAAGGGTCGAGGGCGTGGGCATTCAATTACTGCAGGGGGCAGAGGCCGTAGTCCTGGGCAGGGTGAGACAGTACCTGCTGATGAGGGAGCAGGGAAACGCCGCAGAGCTACACTCCCTAGCTTCATGTCTCAACTTACAGGGACACGTGGTAGAGGACTGTTGAAACCACAACAGTGCGAACAGCTGATGTCGTGGATTGCGGACAATGCTTCAAGTAATTTGTCCACCAGTCAGTCTTCCACGCAGTCCACCCACGTTACCCAAGGGAGCACTCCTCTGGCTCCTCCACCTCAACCTCCTTCCCCCCAGTCTGCCCCCTCCCAGGAAAATTTGGAATGCAATCCGGCATACTCTCAGGAACTGTTTTCTGGACCCTTCCCAGAGTCACAAACCACTTCTCAGGTTGCTGCTGACCTCGTTCCCGATGCCCAAGTTTTCCAACTGTCGCAGTCTGTGGGTGATGATGATGATGACAATGTTGACTTAGTGGAAGAAGTTTGTAAAGAGGTGTCGGACGATGAGGAGACACGGTTGTCAGACAGTGGTGAAGTTGTTGTCAGGGCAGGAAGTCCGAGGGGGGAGCAGACTGAGGGGGAGCAGACTGAGGAATCGGAGGATGATGAGGTGACTGACCCAAGCTGGGTTGATAAGCCGAGTGAAGACAGTGCTTCTGAGGCGGAGGCGAGTGCTGCACCAGAACAGGTTGGAAGAGGCAGTGGTGTGGCCAGAGGGAGAAGCAGGGCCAGAGCTGGTGCATCAGCAGCAACTGTTTCACGTAGTGAAGCTCCCGTGGCGAGGCCTAGATGTTCACAAGTCTGGAGGTTCTTTAAAGAAAGTGAGGATGACCGACGGACTGTGGTGTGCAACCTGTACCACACCAGAATCAGCAGGGGTGCCACCACTACTAGTCTAACCACCACCAGCATGCGCAGGCATATGAGTGCTAAACACCCCACTCAATGGAACCAAGGCCGTTCACCACCTCCTGCGGGTCACACCACTGCTCCTTCCCCTGTGTCACTCGCTGCGTCTGCTAGTCAACCCCCTGCCCAGGACCCCGGCACGAGCGCCTCCCGCCGGAAAACCACACCTTCGCCTCCACGATCCTCCACAGTGTCCACCAATGTGCCCCAGCGCAGCGTTCAGCTGTCTTTACAGCAGACGCTGGAGGGCAAGAGGAAATACAGTTCCACCCACCCACATGCCCAAGCCCTCAACGTCCACATCTCCAAATTGCTGAGCCTGGAGATGCTGCCCTATAGGCTGGTAGAGACCAAGGCCTTTCGCAATCTCATGGCGGAGGCTGCCCCTCGGTATTCGGTCCCCAGCCGCCACTATTTTTCCCGATGTGCCGTCCCATCCCTACACCAGCACGTGTCACAGAACATCATCCGTGCCCTGACCAACACTGTTTCTGAGAAGGTCCACCTAACCACGGACACGTGGACAAGTGCTGCCGGGCAGGGACACTATATCTCACTGACGGCACATTGGGTTAACTTGGTGGAGGCTGGGACCGAGACTGACCCTGGGGCCGCTCATGTACTGCCCACACCGAGGATTGCGGGGCCTACCTCGGTCACGGTCTCTCAGACGTACTATGCCTCCTCCTCCGACCCCTCCTCCTCCTCCTCCACCGAATTACCATCCGTGGGCACGGCGCCTTCAGTTGGTAGTTCTAGGCGTAGCAGCAGTGCCGTGGGTAAGTGCCAGCAGGCGGTGCTCAAACTGCTGAGCTTAGGTGACAAAAGGCACACCGTCCAAGAGCTGTTACAGGGCATCACGGGCGCAGACCGATGTGTGGCTGGCACCGCTAAACCTCAAGCCAGGCATGGTTGTGTGTGACAACGGGTGTAACCTGGTGGCGGCTCTGCAACTCGGCAGACTGACACATGTGCCATGGCCCACGTGTTCAATCTCATAGTTCAGCGGTTCCTCAAGACATACCCCAATCTGTCTGATTTGCTCACCAAGGTGCGCCGCATCTGTGCGCATTTCCGCAAGTCCACCACAGATGGTGCCACTCTCAGGGCAGCGCAGCGCCGCCTACAACTGCCCGCTCACCGACTGTTGTGCGACGTGCCCACGAGATGGAATTCGACATTAAACATGTTATCCAGAGTTTACCAGCAGCGCAGAGCGATTGTAGACTGCCAGATGTCAACTTCCACCAGAACTGGTAGTCAGGTCAGTCAGATTCCTCAAGTCTACAATGAGGAGTGGACGTGGATGTCTGATATCTGCCAGGTGTTGAGCAACTTTGAGGAGTCAACACAGATGGTCAGCGGTGATGCCGCCATTATCAGCCTCACCATCCTGCTGCTTTGCCTGTTGAAAAACTCACTGCTCAGCATGAAGTCGGATGCTTTGCGCTTGTCACAAGAGACGGTGGAGGAAGATACGTCGCTTGATAGCCAGAGCACCCTCCGGTCTGTTTCTCAGCGCGTATCGGAGGAGGGGGATGAGGATGAGGAGGAAGAGGAGGAGAATGTCGGCGAGACAGTAGAGGGTACCAGTGCTCTGTCCTTAACTCTTGAGCGTGTATGGGCTGAAGAGGAAGACTTGGAGGAGGAGGAGGAGGAAATGGAGAGTCAGGCCAGTGAGGAGAGGGAATTCTTGCGTGTTGGGACTCTGACGCACATGGCAGACTTCATGTTAGGCTGCCTATCCCGTGACCCTCGCGTTAGAAGCATTTTTTCAAACACCGATTACTGGGTGTTCACTCTCCTGGACCCACGGTACAAGCAGAACCTTTCCACTCTCATCCCTGCAGAAGAAAGGAGTATGAGAGTGAATAGATATCAACAGGCCCTGGTGCACAAGCTGAAACAATCCTTCCCATCTGACGCTGCTAGCGGCAGAGGGCATGGTTCTGTGGGCCAAGTAGCGGGGGAGAGGAGCCGAGCAGGCAGCTTGTCCAGCACTGGCAGGGGAACGCTCTCCAAGGCCTTTGCCACTTTTATGTGACCCCAGCAAGACACTGTCACCTGTCCCCAGTCTAGGCAGAGTAGGGGGGAGCTGTACAGAAAGATGGTGAGGGAGTACCTAGCTGACCATACCAACGTCCGTAGCGATCACTCTGCTCCATACAACTACTGGGTTTCAAAGCTGGACACGTGGCCTGAACTGGTGCTGTACGCCTTGGAGGTGCTGGCCTGCCCTGCCGCTAGCGTGCTGTCAGAGCGGGTATTCAGTGCAGCTGGTGGCGTCATCACCAATAAGCATACATGCCTGTCAACTGACAGCGCTGACAGGCTGACGCTTATTAAAATGAACAAAGCCTGGATTTCACCGGAATTCAAATCTCCTCCGGGGGAAAGCAGCTAAAGATTAACATTACTTATGTATCCGATTCCTCTTCTCTACTCCTCCTACTCCTCCATGTCGTCTTTGCCTAACGCTGACCAAAAAAACGCCATTTTTTTAGAGGTCCAACTGGCACTCTTTTACCACAATTTTTCAGGGGGGCCCCTATGGGCCCTCTCTTCAAACTATTTTTCCAGAGGTCCACCTACAGGCCCTCTGTCCAAACAATTTTTCCGGAGGTCCACCTACAGGCCCTCTCTCCAAACAATTTTTCCGGAGGTCCACCTACAGGCCCTCTCTCCAAACAATTTTTCCGGAGGTCCACCTACAGGCCCTCTCTCCAAACAATTTTTCCAGAGGTCCACCTACAGGCCCTCTCTCCAAACAATTTTTCCAGAGGTCCACCTACAGGCCCTCTCTCCAAACAATTTACATCTTTTTCCTATCTTTCTCTCTCTCCAAACTATTTTTCCGGATAGCTGCCATATACGGTATTAAACTGAGTAGTATACATAGAAGACATACCACACTTGATCAATCTCATAATTTACGACTGTACCGGTTGATGCTAAATTTTTAAGTTGGGGTCCTGCGTCGTCATTCTAACTACATCCGGCTGTTGTCACCACCACACACGCTAGCCCAGGGGGCACTCCTCTGGCTCTTCCAGCTCAACCTCCTTCCCCCCAGCCTGCCCCCCACCTACTGGCCCTCTCTCCAAACAATTTAACCGGATAGGGGACGTATTAGATATTATACTGATTTTTGTTGGTTCCTCTTTAATTGGCTCCTGACCTGTGATAGGCAGAGCATGGACACGTCCCCTTAGCTGCAGTAGAAAAGACACTCCCCTGGCCAGAGCAAGCTCTTTTTCCTTTTCCGTGTTCGAAAAATCCATGAAATATATGGTCCCAAGATAGGGGACATATACG
>ONZH01020338.1:0-40977 GCA_900303285.1 Rhinella marina
CTATGTAGCCGTGCCGCTGTGGAGGCTATCGGAAAAAACAATTACCGGTAAGTAATTGACACATTTCTCTGCAACTATTTATGATGCAGACAAAAGAAAGGTACAGTTTTAATCAGCATGATGATCCCTACCAGCCAGTACAGTCATGGCCAAAAGTTTTGAGAATGATACAAATATTAATTTTTACAAAGTATACTGCTTCAGTTTTTATAATGGCAATTTGCATATACTCCAGAATGTTATAAAGAGTGATCAGCTTAACAGCAATTACTTGCAAAGTCAATATTTGCCTAGAAAATGAACTTTATCCCCCAAAACACATTTCAACATCATTGCAGCCCTGCCTTAAAAGGACCAGCTAACATCGTTTCAGTGATTGCTCCATTAACACAGGTGTGGGTGTTGATGAGGACAGGGCTGGAGATCAATCTGTCATGATTAAGTAAGAATGACACCACTGGACACTTTAAAAGGAGGCTGGTGCTTGGCATCATTGTTTCTCTTCTGTTAACCATGGTTATCTCTAAAGAAACATGTGCAGTCATCATTGCACTGCACAAAAATTGCCTAACAGGGAAGAGTATCGCAGCTAGAAAGATTGCACCTCAGTCAACAATCTATCGCATCATCAAGAACTTCAAGGAGAGAGGTTCCATTGTTGCCAAAAAGGCTCCAGGGCGCCCAAGAAAGACCAGCAAGCGCCAGGACCATCTCTTAAAAGTGTTTCAGCTGCGGGATCGGGCTACCAGCAGTGCAGAGCTTGCTCAGGAATGGCAGCAGGCAGGTGTGAGTGCATCTGCACGCACTGTGAGGCGGAGACTCTTGGAGCAAGGCCTGGTTTCAAGGAGGGCAGCAAGGGCCACTTCTCTCCAGAAAAAACATCAGGGACAGACTGATATTCTGCAAAAGGTACAGGGAGTGGACTGCTGAGGACTGGGGTAAAGTCATTTTCTCTGATGAATCCCCTTTTCGATTGTTTGGGACATCTGGAAAACAGCTTATTCGGAGAAGACGAGGTGAGTCTTGTCTCATGCCAACTGTAAAGCATCCTGAAACCATTCATGTGTGGGGTTGCTTCTCAGCCAAGGGCATCGACTCTCTCACAGTCTTGCCTAAAAACACAGCCATGAATAAAGAATGGTACCAGAATGTCCTCCGAGAGCAACTTCTCCCAACCGTCCAAGAGCAGTTTGGCGATCAACAATGCCTTTTCCAGCATGATGGAGCACCTTGCCATAAAGCAAAGGTGATAACTAAATGGCTCAGGGAACAAAACATAGAGATTTTGGGTCCATGGCCTGGAAACTCCCCAGATCTTAATCCCATTGAGAACTTGTGGTCAATCATCAAGAGATGGGTGGACAAACAAAAACCAACAAATTCTGACAAAATGCAAGCATTGATTGTGCAAGAATGGACTGCTATCAGTCAGGATTTGGTCCAGAAGTTGATTGAGAGCATGCCAGGGAGAAGAAGGGTCAACACTGCAAATATTGACTTGCTGCATTAACTCATTCTAACTGTCAATATAAGCTTTTGTTACTCATAATATGATTGCAATTATATTTCTGTATGTGATAAAAACATCTGACAAACACACATAAAAACCAGAGGGCAGCAGATCACGTGAAAATATAATATTTGTGTCATTCTCAAAACTTTTGGCCATGACTGTATGCCTGGTTTAATAGGATTGATCCAGGTGACAGAGCCACTTTAATTCCAAAATTAGCTTGCCGCGTTTCGGGGATTAAACATATGTCCCCTTCTTCAGAAGCAAACAGTATACAACATACACAAAAGGACTTACATTTATAGGTGCAAATCTTCAATTTGATGGACTCTACGTGCAGAAAACGCTAGTTCTGGTTGCCGGTCACGTGACCATCGGACCGGAAGTAGAAAGAGTATTCGTTAGTACGTATCCACCGGAAGGGCGGAAGAGCAAATCCCTGGTGATGTGTTCAAATCTGGAACGCACCTTACAAATAAAACTATACGCAGATTATTACTAGTAAAGGGGCAGAGCCGGAAAACCTTTGTTAATGCGTTCCAACTTTGAGCGCATGGTTCTTCTGAATACTCCCATCTAACAATAAATACAAGGGTATAGTTCTGTTATAGTATATAGTTATATTATGGTATTCTGTTGGAATAGGTCTAGTACAATATTAAAATAACTTATGTTATATTGGTGTTTTGTTGAAAAAAACCCGCTATATAATAAATGAAGTTAGAAAATGTTGGTTTGAACTCTTTCTATTATCTAACTTCGCACATGGAATCCATCTAATGTTACGGTAAATAGTAGTGACCATGTGACTAGTTGAAATATAGTCGCTTGGTCTTTTTGTAAAAATTTTAAATCAATTATGTGTACACATAAATAAACTAAAGGGGTTCTCCAGGAATTAGGAAAATGAAATTACTTAAAGGGTTTTTCAGTTCTGTAAAACTGATGATCTATCCTCTGGATAGATTATCAGTATCTGATCGGTGGGGGTCCTTCTCTGTGTTTACCACAGGCCCAGTGACGTCACAACTAGTTTCACTGGCCTGGGCGGGGCTAAGCTCTGTTCACTTGAATGGAGCTTAGCCCCACCCAGGCCAGTGATACTAGTCGTGACATCACTGGGCCTGCGGTAAACACAGAGAAGGCCGCTGTGCTCCTGCAGCGCCGCTACCTTCTCAAACAGCTGATCGGCAGGGGTCCCTCATGTCGGACCCCCACCGATCAGATACTGATGATCTATCCAGAGGATAGATCATCAGTTTTAAAGAACTACAGAACCCCTTTAAATATTACTTTTGTATAACTATATTCCCAAGTACCTTTCATTAGGTATAATGGTTCATTTTGTCCGAGGAGCATTCATTAGGAGAAATAAAATGGCCACTGTCCTATTAGTACAAACACAATCTGTCTTAAAGCGTAACTGCCATTTCACTACCAAAAATGAAATTTCTAACACATGTGATGCTGCAGGGCAGATATTAATGAATCTGTATTTTTCAGTTAATTTTACCTTCCTGATGTCTGTATTCAGCTCTTAGCAACCATATTTCTCTGTGCCTCTATTTCAGCATCTTCCTAAGATGGCCTCTGCTGTTCTTCCTGTGGTGATCTTTGCCCCTCCTTGAGGCCATTCTGTATTCCCTCACTTCCCATAAGCCGTTGCTCTCCTCACATGAACTAGCATAGCGTTGCTAACGAATCGCGACTTTTCCTCTTTCACTCTTTTCACTCGCAGTAAAAGTATGCTAATTAGGTGAATTGGTTCGCATTAGCGTACAATGCGTATGCATTAGCATACAAATGCGTGCGCAGTAGCGTACAGTGCATAGCATTCGTATGCTAATGCATTCATATTAGCGTACAATGAATAGCATTAGCATACGAATGTGTACACTACATGCTGGCAGGGAATGGGGAAAATGGAAGGAGACACATGAGGCAGAAGAGAAGAAAATAAGATAGCTGGGGCTAAAGGGATAAAATTAGTTGGGCTGTTATATGCAATACCTAATTAGCTCTGATGGGCAGGCATCACATACTGTACTCCTTGCAGGCATTAAGGCTGGGAGGAGGAGCCAGTGTCCTACTACACTGTGAATGCGCATCCAGGGCTGAGCTCCTCCCCCCAGAGCTCACCCGTCTCTTGTTTATCAGATAGAGAAGACGGACTGCACATGGCAACGGTGTGAGATGAGCCCTGCACAATGCTAAAGTGGCACACATTTCTCACAGTTTTTCTCATGTGAAACTGAAAATGATTAAATTTTAAAACACTAAGACACATATACTATATGGTATACTATACCATTACAGTATTAAAAAATGAAACGGCAGTTACATTTTAATCATACAGCAGGAGAAGCTACTTCACAACACTGAACTAAAGAGCTGCCTCATCCTCTTCTCTGCTCTGCTTGTCAGGGATTATGGTCCTGAATACAGATAAGATCTTCAGCTGAATCTCTGTGGGAATGGAGGTCATGAGGAGACATGAAGTACAGACAGGACAGACTGTGGTAATGGAGACTGCATAAAAGTGCTTCTGCTCATTATCTACACCCCCACTATCCTCTCTGTACTTCATGTCTCCTAATGAACTCCCTTCCTACAGAGATTCTTCTGATGATCATATTAAACTGTATTCAGGATCATAATCCCTGACAAGTAAGAGAGGAAGATGGCGCAGCTCTTTAACTTGTACTGTGTAATTAGGACAGGTTTTGTGTGGACTAGTAGGATGGTGGCCATTTTATTGTTCCTAATGATTTCTCCCCGGACAAAACGAGCCATTATAACTAATGAAAGGTAATTGGAAGTAATATTTAAGTATTTTCATTTTCTTAATTCTCGGAGAACCCCTTTAATATTAATCTAAGCAACATAAATGTATAAATAAATCAGTTGATCAATAGATCTATAGATACATAGGAAGTATAGTTAATAGGTGGCATAACTGTGCATAAATATATATAAAATTCCATGACTAACATTATCTATGAATCAACAATATATAAATGAATAAATGTATAGATACATCAGAGATAGACACGTGCGTGTATCATAGATATATATATATATATATAGGTATATATATATATATATATATATATATATAGATATAGATATATTTTATATATACATATATACAGAAGAAATACATAAAAAGTGATAATTAATGATAAAAAACATATAGGTATATAATATATAGGACAAAGTTCCTTCATCCAGTAACGACTGTAGGGAATTAATGCTGTATTCTAATGTCTCATTCAGCCCAAAGTGGAATATCCAATACATTTCTTTTCTGTATAACTGTTAGTATAAATAGGGAACCCAGTCAATCAGGGTTAGTGTGAGAAGGTATGGGTCTCCATTGTGTTTGATAGATAAGTGCTTAGATACACTATGTTTAGGATATTCTCTATTTATGTTTGAACAATGTTGGTTTAATCTTTCTCTGAGCGTCTGTGTAGCATGGCCTATGTACGGAAGGCCACAGGGACATTGCAACATATATCACATAGCTAGAACTATAGTTCATATAGTGTTTCAGTTTGATTTTTTTTCACCACTATTTGTAATCAGGACCTCATCTATTCCATGTGAGATTGTGTTACAAGATTTACAACGTTTTGAATCACATTTATATGAACCAATTGTGTTCAGATGACTAGATCTGTGTGAATTAGCACTGGAATCTGCATTATGAATCTTAGGGCATGATGGGGCCAAAAGAGACTTAAAGGGAACCTGTCATCACCGAAACACCCCCTGAACTAGAGTAAATGTTGTATAGGGTAAGTGATGCTGAATCCGAATATGTAAGTTTTATCTTCATACTCACTTCCATTCCGACGCTGTGCTCCCAACAAACTTGCAGTAAAATGCACTCACTGGACTCTTCTTTGAGTCCGCTCCATTATGTGAGTGAGCACTGGAGTGCATTTTACTGCTGGTTTGTCAGAGCACAGCGTCAGAATGCAAGCGAGTACGAAGATAAAAATTACATGTTCGGATTCAGCATCACTTACACTATACAACGCTTACTCTAGTTCAGGGGGTGTTTCGGAGAGGACAGGTTCCCTTTAAGGGTACGTGCCCGATGGTAGGTTATTTTTGGCTGATTGGGTAGATCTTTCCCAATAATCGGGTCTTTGCGTAAGATTGACCAATGTTTCTTTAGGATCAAGTTAATGGCATTGGAATTATATCTTGTGATGAAGTTTGGGCCACGTGGTCTTGAGTACAGGTTCCTCAAGTCCGGATCCTTTTTTAGCCCTACCCACCCAATTTGGACAATCCACCCTTGAATCTCCTGTCACCATCCAATGGAAGAACTCCTACCAGAACGGTTCTGTCCAGCATACAGCTTCGTACCCCTTATTTAGTTCAGCAAACAATCATTCTATTACCACAGCCCTTCCAACCTACTCAATTACTCGGAAACTTGCGCCCCCAACAAACCCTAAAAATCACTAATTTTTACAGTCCAATCCATAAAAAGAAAAAAATAAGCATCTAAAATCAGACGAAGAGGGTGTAGAGGAGGTACTTCCAGAAAGTACAAAAATTCCAGACAAAATTCCCACAAAAAACTGAGGCCAGATATAGACTAACGAACCAGAGTTCCCCCCAAACATTACAGAAAGATAGGGATAATTTCAATCTGTACAATTATGTTCTAAATAGAAACGAAATTGAGGTTTTGTCCCACCATTGGCCCTGACATCTTTGAGTTGTTTGTTGATTTGAATCAGTATATTAGAAAACTTACACTTCAACAACATTTTTCACTTAAACACTCTGAGACCTCAATACACCTTTGTTACAGCACTACTACTAACGAAATCACTACTATCCCCATTACTACCAATGATTAGGATGTTGAGAGTTTGATGGATGAGCTAGAAAATGCCCCCATACCCTCACAGTTTTGCCCTAAATCTACTTTTTACCCTATTGAAAATAGGGGCCACACCTAGAAGCTTTTTACAATATGGTCATCACTGACCTATGTGGACTCACGCAAACTAAATCCCAATACCAATTGCACAACCTGACCCGCGCCCAACAAGAGGCAATTAAATCTCTCAGCACAAACAAGAAAATTGTTATAAAAAATGCTGATAACGCAGGGGGGATAGTGATTCTCAACTCAGATGCATATGATGGTGAAGCAAATAGTAGTTCTCATCAGAAAGAATTCTATGTCAGATTACAGGCAGATCCTACAGATGAGTACAAAACATTACTTTTTGAACTTATCAATAAAGGTGCAAAAGATAAAAATCTGACTAAAAACAAGGCAAGATTTCTCCAAATACCACATCCAACAATACTGTATTTTTATTTTTTACCCAAAATCCATAAATTTCTCACCAACCCTCCAGGACGTCCTATCATTTCAGGTATTGACTCATTTACTTCCAATTTATAAGCATACATTTATACGATACTACAGAAATACATTATACATTTACCTTCATATCTCAGAGACTCAAGCCACCTCATTACTCTTCTTAAAAATTTCAGTTGGGAACCGGGGATGTTTTGGGTTACTATGGACGTCTCAGCTTTATATAGTAACATCATTCACGAACTAGGCATCAAGGCAGTTGAGACATTCCTTTTGGAAGACTTTTTTTCTTCCCCCAACACAAAGAAGTTTTATTCTGGACTCTATTGATTTTTATACTGAACCACAATTATTTTAAATATGGAAATGACTTCTTCCTCCAAAGATGCGGTACAGCAATGGGGACGAAATTTGTGCCCTCTTACACAAATTTATGGGAGCCTTTGAAAAAAGTACAGATTTGTTAGATCATATTAATATTCAATTCTATAAAAAGTATATAGACTATATATTATTTTTATATGGAAAGGAGATTTAGAGTGCCTTTCAAAAATTTGTACAAGGACTTAACTCTAACGAATAGAACCTTACTTTCACAGCCCATATAGAATGCGAGTCTGCTGTATTCTTGGATTTAGAATTATTAACCAAAGATAGTCATATCACTACGAGCACACACTTTAAGAGTGTAGACTCGATCAGCTATCTAGATTTTAAAAGCTGCCACTATAAACAATGGAAGCGTAATATCCCTTGTGGATAAATGAAGATAGACACTTTATTAATCCCAAAAGGGAAATTTTAGCAACCAGTAGCAACACATAAAACATATAATATATAATATAAATAAAAAGATCAACTTTCCTCCACCACCTATAGACCTAAAAGGGAAGAGTTATAAAGCCTAATGGCTCTTGGGTCAGTAGAGCAGTTCTGTGACAGCAACCTACAACTAAACTTGCTCCTATTGTCCATAATGGTGTTGTGTAATGGATGCCCATTGTCATCCATAATGGACAACAATTTCTGTAAAGGATAAGGAGAAATTGTTCAGATGAATCTATTCTCAAGGATCAACTAATGGTATTACAGAATAGGTTCCAAGAGAGAGGATATCCATCTGGCCTTTTTCAGGACTCCTGAAGGAAAGCCAAAGGGAGAGCTTGGATCCTAAAACTAATAAAGAAGACTCAAGACCACGTGGCCCAAACTTCATCACGGGATATAATTCCAATCATAATGCAATTTAAGTTGATCCTAAAGAAACATTGGTCAATCTTACGCACAGACCCGATTATTGGGAAAGATCTACCCAATCAGCCAAAAATAACCTACCATCGGGCACATACCCTTAGGTCCCTTTTGGCCTCATCATGCCCTAAGATTCAGAATGCAGATTTCAGCGCGAATTCATACAATTGGTTCATATATATGTGATTCAAAACGGTGTAACTGTTGTAACGCAATCTCGCATGAAATAGATGAGGTCCTGATTACAAATACTGGTAAAAAAAATCGAACTGAAACACTATATGAACTGTAGTTCTAGCTACGTGATATACATGTTGCAATGTCCCTGTGGCCTTCAGTACATAGGCCGCACTACACAGACGCTTAGAGAAAGATTAAACCAACTTCATTAAAACATAAAAAAAGAACACCCTAAACATACAGTAGTGTATCTAAGCACTTCTCTATCAAACACAATGGAGACCCATGCCTTCTTACACTAACCCCATTTGACTGGGTTCCCTATTCATACTCCATTATGCAGAAAAGAAATGTATTGGATATTTCGCTTCACACATTAGCCCCCTTGGGCTGAATGAGACGTTAGAATACAGCAATTATTAATTCCCTACGGTCGTTATTGGATGAAGGAACTTTGTCCTATATATTATATACGTATACATTTTTATGATCATTATTACTTTTTATGTAAATATATATAGATATACGATAAACGCACATGTCTTTATCTCTGATGTATTTATACATGTATTCGGCCTTATAAACTATGTTACTATAGATAATTATAGTCATGGGATTTTATATATATTTTATGCACCATTATGCCATCTATTAACTATGCTTCCTATGTATCTATAGATCTATTGATCAACTGATTTATTTATATATTTATGCCTACTTATATAAACCCCTTCATGACATGACATTTTTCACCTTGAGGACCAGGCCAAATTTTGGAAATCTGACATGTGTCCCTTTATGTGGTAATAACTTTGGAACACTTTTACTTATCCAGGCCATTCTGAGATTGTTTTCTCGTGACACATTGTACTTCATGACAGTGGTAAATTTGAGTCAATATAAATCACCTTTATTTATTAAAAAAACCTAAATTTACAGGGCTCCAGATGGCGACCAAAATGGTCGCAAATGCGACTTGGATTTGACAAATGGCGACAAGACTTTTTAGTCTTGTCGTCATTTGCGCCTGGACCCGATCGGCACCTACTGATACTAGGCTGCGCTACTGCACAGCCTAGTATTAGAGAACATGGAGCAGACAAAATTTAAAAAAAAATCTCTCACCTGTCCTGCGCCGCGGCTCCGCTCCGGTGTCTGGCGCTCCTCTTCTTCTATGTGCCTGCGCTGCACTGTCCTGACCGCATACACTGGAGTGGAGGCGCGGCGCACGACAGGTAAGTGATTTTTTTTTAATTTTATTCTGATGGTGGCAATGTGGGCTGATCTGATGTCTGAAGGGGGCACAAGTGGGCTGGCCTGAAGGGGGCACAAGTGGGCTGGCCTGAAGGGGGCACAAGTGGGCTGGCCTGAAGGGGGCACAAGTGGGCTGGCCTGAAGGGGGCACAGGTGGGCTGGCCTAAAGGGGGCACAGGTGGGCTGGCCTAAAGGGGGCACAGGTGGGCTGGCCTGAAGGGGGCACAGGTGGGCTGGCCTGAAGGGGACACAGGTGGGCTGGCCTGAAGGGGGCACAAGTGGGCTGGCCTGAAGGGGGCACAAGTGGGCTGGCCTGAAGGGGGCACAGGTGGGCTGGCCTAAAGGGGGCACAGGTGGGCTGGCCTAAAGGGGGCACAGGTGGGCTGGCCTAAAGGGGGCACAGGTGGGCTGGCCTGAAGGGGGCACAGGTGGGCTGGCCTGAAGGGGGCACAGGTGGGCTGGCCTGAAGGGGGCACAGGTGGGCTGGCCTGAAGGGGGCACAGGTGGGCTGGCCTGAAGGGGGCACAGGTGGGCGAATCTGAGGTCTGATGGGACCAATAATTATTAAATAAAAAGTAAAAAAAAAAAAACAAAACCCACCAATATATTAATATATATACGACCGTGTGAACGTGCCTGCATCTATTCCTCAATTTTGCAGAATAGATACGGCTGCATTCACTTCAATGGGCAGCTTGTGAACTTGCCTAGCCGCGGCTCCGCAAGAAATGATAGAACATGTCCTATTTTTGTCCGCAACAGAAGACAAGAACAGGCATTTTGATCAGGACGCCCGGCAGTGTTCGGCAAATTGCGGAACACAGGCCGGGTGGCATCCGTGGTATTGCAGATTCGTATTTTTGCGGATCCACAATACTACGGCCATGTGAATGGCCCATTAATCACCCCATTTCTCAATTTTACATATAAAATATATTAATAAATGTCCAAAAAGTCCAAACTATTAAAATATAAAAAAAAATCCTATACAGTGAACACGTAAAAGAAAAATAAATAAATAAAACCTCACAATTCACTATGTTTTAGTCACCTTGTCCCCCCAAAAAATAGGATAGGACAATTCTATTATGGGTCGGACGTTCCGTTTTCTCCGCCAAGTCTTTTTTTTAATTATAATTTTATGTATTTAAGTTTGGCGCCTAAAAATTTTATTTGGCTCCTAAATTCTTCAGGTTAGGAGCCAATGGCTCCTTGGTTTTTTTTTTTAGTCTGGAGCACTGATTTACAGAAAATTTGGAAAAATGTTTAATTTTCAACATTTTGAATTTCTCTGCTTTTAAGGCTACTGTCACACTTGCGTTGTAAGAATCCGTTTGTGAGATCCATCACTGGCTCTCATAAACTGTCCAAAACTGATCAGTTTTGTCCTAATGCATTCTGAATGGAAAATAATCCGTTCAGAATGCATCGGTTTTGCTTCAGTTCAGTCAGCATTCTGTTTTGGAGGCAGACACTAAAACGCTGCTTGCTGCGTTTTGGTGTCCGCATGAAGAAACTGGTCCAAACGGATCCGTCATGACTCACAATGTAAGTCAATGGGGACAGATCCGTTTTCTCAGACACAATAGAAAACATATCCGTCCCCCATTGACTTTCAATGGAGTTGATGACGGATCCATCTTGGCTATTTAAAAGATAATACAACCGGATCAGTTCAGAACAGATGCAGACGGTTGTATTATCATGACGAAAACGTTTTTGCTGATCCATGACGGATCCAGCAAAAATACTGGTGTCAAAGTAGCCTAAGGCAGATAGCGATTCCTCACAAAATAGTTATTACTTTACATCTCCCATATGTCTACTTTATGTTGGCATTGTTTTGTAGATGTTGTTTTATTTTTTTAGGACGTTAGAAGGCTTAGAATTGTAGAAGCAATTCTACATTTTTTTTTATGAAATTTTCCAAAACCTTTTTTTTAAGGACCAGTTCAGTTCTGAAGTCACTTTGTGTGGCTTACATAGTGGAAACCACTCAAAAATGACCACAATTTAGAAACTACACCGCTCAAGGTTTTCAAAACTGATTTTACAAACTTTGTTAACCCTTTATGTATTCCACAAGAATTAAAGGAAAATTGAGATGCCATTTCTAAATTTCACTTTTGTGGCAGATTGTTTTTTATTTTAATCCATTTTTTCCTGTAACACATCATGGGTTAACAGCCAAACAATACTAAAAAACTAGTACCCTGATTCTGCGATTTACAAAAACACCCCACATGTGGTCGTACACTGCTGTATGGGCACACGGTAGGGCCCCAAAGGAAAGGTGCGCCAGATGGTTTTTGGAAGGCAAACTATGTCCCATTTGAAGCCCCCCTGATGCACCCCTACAGTAGAAACAACCAAAAAGTGCCGTAATTTGGAAACTAAGGAATAAGGTGACAGTTTTATTGATACTATTTTGGGTTACATATGATTTTTAATCGCTTTATATTACGCTTTTGGCAAGGTAACCAAAAATGGCACTTCTGGCAGTTTTTATTTTTTGTTTTTACAGTGTTCATCGGACAGGTTAGATCATGTGCTTTTTTTTATAGAGCAGATTGTTACAAACGCGATGATATCAAATATGTCTACTTTCTTTGTTTCAGTTTTACAATAAAGCATTTTTTAAAAAAAATTATGTTTTTGGATCTCCGTTTTCTGAAAGCCATATTTTTTTTATTCTTTGGGTGATTGTCTTGGGTAGGGTCTTATTTTTTGCGGGATGCGGTAACGGTTTTATTGGTATTACAGTGCTCCAGATGGCGACCAAAATGGTCGCCAATGCGACTTAGAATTGCAAAATGGCGACAAGACTTTGTAGTCTTGTCGCCATTTGCGCCTAGAGCCTCCCCTACTGTCTCTAAGAAAAAAAAATGCTTTCATCCAGCAGACTCACGCTGCAGACGTCTGCTTGAAGGGAACCTGTCATCTCCGAAACACCCCCTGAACTAGAGTAAGCGTTGTATAGTGTAAGTGATGCTGAATCCGAATATGTAATTTTTATCTTCGTACTCACTTCCATTCTGACGCTGTGCTCTGACAAACCAGCAGTAAAATGCACTCACTGGACTCCAGTTCTCACTCACATAATGGAGAGGACTCAAAGAAGAGTCCAGTGAGTGCATTTTACTGCAAGTTTGTGGGAGCACAGCGTCGGAATGGAAGTGAGTATGAAGATAAAAATTACATATTCGGATTCAGCATCACTTGCGCTATAAACCGCTTACTCTAGTTCAGGGGGTGTCTCGGAGATGACAGGTTCCCTTTAATGAAGATCCGCCCCTCACACTTCCCGGCATAGAGGGTGGGCGTACCTTGGTTTCCCGCCTCCGGTAGTTCGCAGCCATAGTGCCCCCCTGTTCGGCATGTGCCTCTCCAACCAACTGGTGATAATCTCCCATCAACAACAGAGCGAGAGCAGTCTGTGCCTGGCCTCAGACACAGGGGTAGCGCAGGACGAGAGAGACACACTAGTACAGTGTGTCGGTTTGTGGCTTCGGTGAACGTACAGCACATTAGTTCAAGTAGGAGGCAGCGGGTGCCGGCAGCAGTATAACATACCCGGCATAACAGGGCAATGCGGCAATTAACCCTTCAGGTGCGGCACCTGAGGGGTTAATGGCCACGGATAGCACGCCTTGTTATTGAGGCCGGGTATGTTATACTGCTGACGGCACCCGCTGCCTGCTAAACTTCATTTACTGTGCCTCATATTCATTGGTGGCGCAGTGCGCCCTCTGCACCCAGCCCCCCAAGTTATTACCCTCATTGGTGGCGCAGTGCACCCTCTCCCCCAGGTATTAGTCGCATTGGTGGAAGTGGCCAGGGTCCCCTCTCCCCGCCTTCATTGGTGGTGCAGTGGCATTTCCGATCGGAGCCCCAGCAGTGTAATTGCGGGGCTCTGATCGGTTACCATGGCAACCAGGACGCTGCTGAAGTCCTGGCTGCCATGGTCAGCTCCCTGCTGCCCTGAGCACAAAGCCCAGGGCAGCAGGGAGAGTGTGAAGTCATATTCACCCTAATAGATCTCTATTAGGGTGAATAGGACAAGGGATTAAAAGATCCCAGGTTCTAGCCCCTAGGGGGCTAATAGTTATTAAATAAAAAGTTAAAAAAAAAACACAAACCAATGAATATAAAGCACATTAGTTCAAGTATAGGAGGCAGCAGTATGATTTACCCGGCCTCAATAACAGGGCAATGCAGCAATTAACCCTTCAGGTGCGGCACCTGAGGGGTTAATTGCCGCGGATCGCACGCCCTGTTATTGAGACCGGGCCTTGGTATTTTTTTAGTCTGGAGCACTGTATTATTTTGGGTTACATATCAGTGCTCCAGACTAAAAAAAAATACCTAGGAGCCATTGGCTCCTGAACTGAAACATTTAGGAGCCAAATTAAATTTTTAGTAGCCAAATTTAAATACATATAATTATAATTAAAAAAAAGACTTGGAGTAGAAAATGGAAAGTCTGGCCCATAATAGAACAGTCCTATCCTATTTTTGGGGGAAACAAGGTGACTAAAAAATTGGCGAATTGTACGGATTTTATTTATTTATTTTTTCAGTTACATGTTTACCGCATAGATTTTTTAAAAATATTTTAATAGTTTGGACTTTTTGGACGTGGCGATATGTAAAATGTTTATTGTTAATATATTTTATATGTAAAATTGGGAAAGGGGGTGATTAAGGGGCCGTTCAGACGGCTGTAATATTGCGCATCCGCAATACCACGGATGCCGCCTGGCGTGTGTTCCACAATTTGTGCAACACACTGCCGGGCGCCCCGTTCAAAATGCCTATTCTTGTCCACTGTTGCAGACAAGAATAGGACATGTTCTGTAATTTCTTGCGGAGCCGTGGCAGGTTCACACGCCGCCCATTGAAGTGAATGCGGCCACATCTATTCCGCAAAATTGCGGAATAGATGCGGGCGCATTCACACGGTCGTGTGAATGGGCCCTTAAACTTAATATATTGGTGTTTTGTTTTTTTTGTTTTTTTATACTTTTTATTTACTAGCCCTTAGGGGCTAGAACTCTTGTCTTAATAGACTTCTATTAGGGTGATAGATCTCTATCAGGGTGGGCAGGGCAGCAGGGAGCTTACCATGGCAGCCAGGACTCCAGTAGCGTCCTGGTTCCCACGGTAACCGATCGGAGCTCCAGCAGTGTAATCTCGGGGCTCCACCAATGAAGAGGTTGGGGGGGAGGGACCCTGTGGCCACTACCACCAGTGTTTATTATACTGGAGGAGGTTGGGGTGGGGGTGAACTGCGCCGCCAATGCACATAACTATGTTTAATACAAATACAGGCGGCGGGTGCCGGTGCAAAATCACATAGCCGGCACCCGACCTGTATAAGAGGGAGCTGCAATCAGCAGTAGTCAACTCCTCAGGTGCCTCACCTGAGGGGTAACTGCGGCGTATGGCTGCTCCCTATCATACAGGTCGGGTGCCGGCTATGTGATTCAGCACCGGGACCCGCCTCCTGTACTTGCATTAAACATAGTTATCATCATTGGTGGCGCAGTGTGCCCCCACCCACACCCCCCCAGTATAATAAATAGCAGACATTGTGACAGTTTAATGCTATGACATGTTTACTCGTCATTGAGCACTAAAGTAGCAGTGCTCCATGACGAGTATACACGTCATATAGCGTGAAGGGGTTAATTTATTTGTGTACACATAATTGTTTTTAAATTTTTACAAAACGACCAATATTTAAACTAGTCACGTGGTCACTACTATTTAACATTTGATGGATTCCATGTGCGAAGTTAGATGATAGAGAGTTCAAAGCAACATGTTTCTAACTTCATTTATTATATAGCGTTTTTTTTCAATAAAACACCATTACAACATAAGATATTTTAATATTGTACTAGACCTATTCCAACATAAATATAACCATAATATAACTATATACTATAAAAGAACTATATCCTTGTCTTTATTGTTAGATGGTAGTATTCAGAAGAACCATGCGCTCAAAGTTGGAACGCATTAACAAAGGTTTTTCCGGCTCCGCCCCTTTACTAGTAATAATCTGCTCATAATTTTATTTGTAAGGTGCGTTCCAGATTTGAACACATCACCAGGGATTTGCTCTTCCGCCCTTCCGGTGGATACGCACTAACAAATAGTTTCCGGTTCCGCCCCTTCACTTGTCACCAGTTCCGTACAAAAACGCTAAACACTGTGGGAAAGCTCTATATTCTCTCCATCCTTTGGCGCCCCACGCAATGAGCTTCCTTGATCTCTGTAGGATCATGATACAGAGAGAGATTAAATTGCCCCCTCCCACCAGCCACCTATAGTGGCCAGGACAGAGAAAAGCCTTTCTGCTTGTCAGGAGGCATAGATTTATTCAAATATACTTTATTATTTTCCCTAGCAGGGTAACTCATCGGGGGCTGCAGGCCTTCCTTTGGTTATAGAACCCCTTGCTTGCCGGCGGTCACTTACCAAAGCTGAGCAGGGGGAATGTGTGGGCCTTGTGTCTGTTGAGCGGATGCATGTCCCGAAGCTGCACAGTTAGTGCACACCTTCCTTTCCCCTAGTGGGATAAGCAGGTGTAGGCCAGGGATCCCACGTGTTGCGCGCGGACGTCTAACTTCACTTCTGGTGGTGTGGTAACGCGGCGGTGTCCCCCGAAGTACGATCCACTGGAGATGTTTGCCGATATAAAGGCAGCACGGAAGCCATGGATGGTCCTGATCTGAGGTATGAACATGTCAGTCCTTGAACAACCTAGAGAGATTGATGGTCCAGCACCAGTGATCGTAAGTCCCCACATGGGGAACCCTCTTTTGTGCATCATTCAGTCACACATAACCTTTGGGTATTATAGTCAAAATTACTACTCTTCTGTATATTTCCTTATGGCTAAGGATAATACATTGAGTGTTCCTCTCTTACCATAGGTATCTAAGGAGGCCCAGAAAAGGCCAAAAAAAGTTTCAAATGCATATCATGTTTTGAGAAACTCCCTGAGCAATATACAAAAAAAAATTTATGCAAGGATTGCATTGCAAATATTGTGAGAGAGGAACAACCGTCTACGATGGAGGAATTAAGGACCATAATGCACATTGAAGTTAAAGAGGACCTTTCACCACTCCTGACATGCTTGTTTTAATAGCTTCATGCATTCCCCATGTAATAACAATTCTGGAACATCTATTCTTATAGCTCTATGTTGTACGATTCCTTTATTATTTGTACTAGAAGTTCTAATTGAATTGTTATTAGCCTTCAGTAAGGGTACAGAGGGGAGGTAATCAGTTGGGGGTGTATACCTGCACACAGTCTGACTCTGTCCAATCAGTGCAATCATGTTCAGACTGTGCAGGTACAACCCCCCCCCCCCAACTGGTTACCTCACCTCTGTACCCTTACTGAAGGCTAATAGCAATTCATATATAACTTCTGGTAGAAATAATAAAGGAATGGTACAACATACAGACATAAGATTAGCTGTTCCAGAATTGTCATTACATGGGGAATGCATGAAGATATTAAAACAGGCATGTCAGAAGCAGTGAGAGGTCCTCTTTAAATCTTCACTGGCTTCATTAAAAGAAACTAGCCCGGGCCCTCTTCCCCTTAAAATGCAAAAGATGGCGGCTTTTTCCTCTTCTGATTCTGAAGATCTAATGGATGAGGCAGCACTTCTAAACAATGGGAAGATGATGATCTCCTTTCAGAAGGAGAGATTATTGTAGATACAAAACAATTTAAAAAGCTGTTAGAGCCACTATGGGCATTGAGGAAGTCTAGAAACCGCACTCTATACAAAAGGAAATGTTTTTTTTGGGGGGGGAGCAAGATGTTAAGAACCAAACCTTCAAAAGTGTTCCCTGGAGTCCGGATTCTGCTGTATATTATCCAGCATAGAGTCCGGATTCTACTGTATATTATCCAGCATGGAGTCCGGATTCTACTGTATATTATCCAGCATGGAGTCCAGATTCTACTGTATATTATCCAGCATGGTGTACGGATTCTACTGTATATTATACAGCATGGTGTACGGATTCTACTGTATATTATACAGCATGGTGTACGGATTCTACTGTATATTATACAGCATGGTGTACGGATTCTACTGTATATTATACAGCATGGTGTACGGATTCTACTGTATATTATACAGCATGGAGTAGGGATTATACTGTGCATTATACAGCATGGAGTAGGGATTCTACTGTATATTATACAGCATGGAGTAGGGATTATACTGTATATTATACAGCATGGAGTAGGGATTATACTGTATATTATACAGCATGGAGTAGGGATTATACTGTATATTATACAGCATGGAGTAGGGATTATACTGTATATTATACAGCATGGAGTAGGGATTATACTGTATATTATACAGCATGGAGTAGGGATTATACTGTATATTATACAGCATGGAGTAGGGATTATACTGTATATTATACAGCATGGAGTAGGGATTATACTGTATATTATACAGCATGGAGTAGGGATTATACTGTATATTATACAGCATGGAGTAGGGATTATACTGTATATTATACAGCATGGAGTACGGATTATACTGTATATTATACAGCATGGAGTACGGATTATACTGTATATTATACAGCATGGAGTACGGATTATACTGTATATTATACAGCATGGAGTACGGATTATACTGTATATTATACAGCATGGAGTACGGATTATACTGTATATTATACAGCATGGAGTACGGATTATACTGTATATTATACAGCATGGAGTACGGATTATACTGTATATTATACAGCATGGAGTACGGATTATACTGTATATTATAACAGCATGGAGTACGGATTATACTGTATATTATACAGCATGGAGTACGGATTATACTGTATATTATACAGCATGGAGTACGGATTATACTGTGTATTATACAGCATGGAGTACGGATTATACTGTGTATTATACAGCATGGAGTACGGATTATACTGTGTATTATACAGCATGGAGTACGGATTATACTGTGATTATACAGCATGGAGTACGGATTATACGTGTATTATACAGCATGGAGTACGGATTATACTGTGTATTATACAGCATGGAGTACGGATTATACATGGAGTACGGATTATACTGTGTTATTATACAGCATGGAGTACGGATTATACTGTGTATTATACAGCATGGAGTACGGATTATACTGTGTATTATACAGCATGGAGTACGGATTATACTGTGTATTATACAGCATGGAGTACGGATTATACTGCATGGAGTACGGATTATACTGTGTATTATTACAGCATGGAGTACGGATTATACTGTGTATTATACAGCATGGAGTACGGATTATACTGTGTATTATACAGCATGGAGTACGGATTATACTGTGTATTATACAGCATGGAGTACGGATTATACTGTGTATTATACAGCATGGAGTACGGATTATACTGTGTATTATACAGCATGGAGTACGGATTATACTGTGTATTATACAGCATATGGTGTATGGATTATACTGTACATTGATATAGCATGGTACAGGGATTATAATATATACTGTACAATGAATGCATGGCTGCTACACCATGCTGGACAATATAACCCCTGCACCACACTGTACAATATACAGTATGTACAGTGTATGCATATACACACACACATACATGAAACACAAATACTTACAGTTACTTGTCCCTTGTCCTGACGCCACTCTGGAGGGGGCTGGGCCTTGGTCTTCTTCTTTCCCCTCTTGCCGCGCTGCACAGGTCCTTCCCTGTCCAGGACCAGCAGCGCAGCATGAGGGAGAAGGCGGGGCCAGCTGGGAGCGCACAGGAGCGCTCTCAGTAGGTTACGTTTGCAGCGGTGAGCGGGCAGGAGAGGCCCGGAGCGCAGGGACGCATCTTAATGATGCAGAGTAGGGGCGGGGCCTCCCATGCGCTCTGGGCCCCCCTGTGCCGCAGGCCCCATAGCGAGTCCTAATGTGATTATAATGGGGGCAATCCGGCCTGTGCCCCCCCCCCAGGAGGCTGGGCCCCGGGCGGTTGCCCAGATTGCCCTCATTATAATCCACCTATGCTGCTCTGGGATAGTGGGGAAGTTATATGCATTCTGATAGGTCCTGCAAGATCATGTGAGGAGAGCAAAGGCTTATGGGAAGTGAGGCATATAATGCTATGCGATCCCTGTCAGTGCCGAGTCCAGCCCTGCAGATGCGTTGCGGGAGACGTCCAATCTCTCGCTCGTGTGAAAGGGGCATAATACTTCTCCACTGTGTGTATGCTGTGCCATATATGGTGCTGCTATTTGCATATTCACTGTGATTGGTGATTGGTCTCCACTCTAGCCTCTCCATTCATTCCTATGGAGAATTTTTTGGGTTTTAACCTGTGATATCTTAAAAACAACAAATCCGGTCGACTCCAAAAATACATAGCACACCTGTCACCATCGAGGGCTTCGAAATGCGCTTTCAACGGAGTCTGTACGCCAAGCGGATCGGGCTGTATTAATTTCAGAAATTTAGGGAGAAGAAGAAGAAGAAAGAAACGGAGGAATTACAATATAGTGCTTTTCAAGCACTATAATAACTGAAGGTGTTTAACCCCTTAAGTGTTATGTCATGACTGCTATAAAAAAAAAATGAAAATAATCATCATGAAAATAAACATCACATAGTACAATACCCTTCTAAGGCTTCTTTCATGTCTAAGTTTTCAATTTTGAGATCCAGCAGATAATATTGAAACCAATATTAAACGGTTCAGTTTTGTCCCCATTTATGGTCAATGGGGACAAAACCGATCAGTCGGCATAAATATGCATCCTTTTCATTTTGATGTGTTTTGGTGCTTGATGCAAAACCACTACAAGCTGCAGTTTTGTTTACGGTCTGCAAAACTGAATGGAACCGCCCTGTCACATGACCCAGGTGCGACTGCCAAGGGCCGATCTATTTCACGTATTCAATTTCTCACACCCCTACACTCAGGCCTCAGATTGAGCCTTGATCACACCCCGACACAGCCTTTCATGCACCCCACCACGCTGCTACCATCTATGACATTTAAATCAATACACTGATTAATTAAGGGCTCAGAAAACCCCACAGCCCCCGACTCACAAGCAGGCTCACAGTAGCACAGGCTACACTTACAGCAAATACACGGTAAAGCACTTATAGCAAATACACAGTAAAAAAAATGGAGGTTACTGGGCTCATTCAGGGTAGAAGGCAAAACAAAAAAAAATGTTGTTTAATGTACTAAAAAGGTATAGTACTTAGTTACAAAAATTTATAAGAAATAAGACATACATAAACATGGACAAAACAGTATTAAAAAAAAAAAGGACAAAAAGCAGAAAGGTCTTACTCAATGAATAGTGTGGTCAGAGGTCCTTCTGGTTTCAGGGGACAGGAAGAAAGTGGAACACAACCCAATTTTGATCGGATCCCCAAGTTGTGTGTCAAGTAAATGTTCCCAATACTTAATTTTTATCCCCATTGAGCAGAGGGTGGAGCTGAAAGGAGTCTCTCTCCTATATTGTCCCAGCCTTCTGGGACGGCACTCATTACCTGTGCATGCTCCACCTCTCTTACTAAGCTGGCAGACATAAAATATTAATAAAACATGGCTTCCCGTCAACACTAATGGATATTCGGGACCCGACACGTAGATATGTTCCAGGATATAAGATTAAAAAAAATGGCAGCACTGACACAAAAAAATGAGTGAAAAGACAAACACTTTATTCACCCTGTGGTTGCACTGTTTCAGCTCATAGCTTGAAAAAAAGGTCTATGAATGAGCTGAAAACATTGCGACCACAGGGGTGAATAGTGGTTTGAGAGTGCTGATCTGATATAAGGACACGAAAAACAATGTAATCAAGTGATACATTAGTAGGAAAACAAAGAATGCATAAATTTGGTATCTTCACAATTGTAAAATAAAACACACTTAAAGGGTTATTCTCATTTTAGACAATGGGGGCATATCGCTAGGATATGCCCCCATTGTCTTATAGGTGCGGGTCCCACCGCTGGGACCCGCACCTATATCCAGAACGGAGCCCCCGAACTGAATGAGGGCGCACTGCGCATGCGCCCTCCATTCATTTCTATGGGGCCGCCGAAAATAGCCAAGTGCTGGCTCGGCTACTTCCGTCGGCTCCATAGAAATCAATGAGAGCGGTGGCCGCGCTTGCACGCTGCGCTCCCATTCATTTCTATGAGCACAGCTATATCCAGAACGGAGCAGGGAGCGCTGCGCCTGGAGGACCGGCCACCACTAGGCGCAGCGCTCCCCGCTCCGTTCTCGATATAGGTATATAGGGACCCGCACCTATAAGACAATGGGGGCATAACCTAGCGATATGCCCCCATTGTCTAAGATGAGAATACCCCTTTAACAGAATTGCTATTATTTGGCCATCCCTTCAAAAAAAAAAAAAAAATAATAATTTGATTACTTTCTTATACATAAGGATAAATGACCAAATGCATTCCCTGCTCCGAAGTCAGAGCAGAGCTTCGGTCCTGGCTTGGCTAATTACCACATGCAGGAAATTGTCAGTGCCTGGCTAAACTTCCAGCCCTGTCAATCTTTCAGCAAGTTGGAACTTCTTCACCTATGGGGGATCACATTTTATTTAATTTTTTGTGGGAGGAGAAGTAATTAAAAAATGGCAAATGGGCCATTTTGACCATTTTCTTTTGTTTCGCCTTTTTCCGTATTAGATTGATACTTTTATATTTTGATAGTACGGGCGTTCTTGCACGTGGTGATAGCTATGGTGTGTATTTTTTTTAAATTTTTTTTTATTCTCATTTTGGGCAAAGGGCGGTGATTGAAATTTTAGATTTTTTATTTACATTTTTTTTGTTTTTACACTTATAGGGAACTATAACAAGCAATCATTAGATTGTTATCATAGACTCCAATGCACCAGCGTTGGAGTCTATGATGATTTCACTATTCTCCTATGGAGCCCTGCTACAGGAAAGGGCTCCATAGGAAACACTGCAGCAGCCTCCTGTCATTCACTATGACACGGGCTGCCGGACACAAGCTCCGACGACTCCAATCTCCATACGGGGGAGTTAAAGCATTCGATCGGCTCAGATGCTGTGGTCAGGTTAAATGTCTACGATTGGAAGGGTGACGTGACGTAATAGTACATCACATGTTGGGAAAGGGTTAAGGCCTTAATGATCATGAAATGTTTATTTTTTTCCATCTAGGTAGTCATATGAGGGTTTGTTTTTTGCTGTACAAGTTGGAGTTTTTAATGGAAAGGAAATGAGGAAATGTTTATGCATAGCCATCTCAAGACTCACAACATAGTTTTCTTTGGTATAATTTTTGGGTACATAAAACATTTAGATTGCTTTTTATTCATTTTTTTGTTTTTGTTTTACTGGGTTCATTGTACAGGACAAATTACACAAATTACATTGCAATCTCATTCGTGGGGCGCCTTTGGGAGACATAGGAAGCCCATAAGGGGTTATTCAGCCTGTACTGGTGCTCCTGCTGGTCTGGCCCGTTAGAACAGGAGTGTGGCTCTCATGGGAGACCTGTGCAGCTCTTAGATTAGGCCGCCATAAAAATGGCATATTGGTGGTCACTAAGGAGTTAAAGGGGTATTCCAGTTAAATTATTAGATCGGTGGGGGTCCTACCGTTAGAACCCTCACTGAAGTCGAGAATGGGGGCCCCATACCGCCCTTTGAAATAAATGGAGCCGCTGGTCACACATGGGCGTGGCCACTCCATTCATTTCTATGGCAGTGCCGGAGATAACAGAGTACAGCGCTCGGCTATCTCCGGAATTCCCATAGAAATGAATAGAGCAGCAGCATGCATGCCCGACTGGCCACTGTTGATTTCAGGGGGTTGCAGTGGGACAGTGCAGTTCTAGTGATCAGTGGGGATCCCAGCATGAGTTATGATCTGGAACATCCAGAAGGTTTCTTTTGCGATCTTCCACTCTGAGTGGAGCATTACCCCTTTTGAAGGCCTGGAAAAGTAAGAAAAGTAATATTTCCACCATGCATGGTATGAAAATGCAAGGAGCCTGCCGAGACATCTCTGGTTTTGTAGTGTGGTATATCAGAAATACTATTCCTCACTCGTGTTTTTATTTCATTTGTAGTGCAACCAACAAAGTGCATAGGCGCACACATAAAAAGTGGTGCAGAGCTGAAAAAAACCTGACAGAAATGCTAGATATTCTCTGTTTATTACTGATTACAGTGTAATGAATAGTATTTTCATACGGCTTCCCTGCTAGTGTGTATGCTCGGCATTAAAAGGGTTTTACAAGATTTTTTTTTTTTTTTTTTTACCAATGACCTCTCCTCAGGTAGGTCATCAGTATCTGATTGGTGGGGGTCGAATTTGGAATTCCTGACGATCAGCTATAGGAATTAGGATTGCTAATTTTTAAATTAATTTAATAAAATCATGGTTTTAATGGGGAACTTCAAAGACTCAGTCTACCTTTTTATTATATACAGTGGGGAAAAAAAGTATTTAGTCAGCCACTTAAAAAGATGAGAGAGGCCTGTAATTGACATCATAGGTAGACCTCAACTATGAGAGACAAAATGAGAAAACAAATCCAGAAAATCACATTGTCTGATTTTGAAAGAATTTATTTGCAAATTATGGTGGAAAATAAAATACGGTCAATAACAAAAGTTCATCTCAATACTTTGTTATATATCCTTTGATGGCAATGACAGAGGTCAAACGTTTTCTGCAAGTAATATAGTAACAGTTTATAAGGCCGAAAAAAGACATTTGTCCATCCAGTTTGGCCTGTTTTCCTACAAGTTGATCCAGAGAAAGGCAAAAAATCCCTGTGAGGTAGAAGCCAATTTTCCCCACTTTAGGGGAAAAAATTCCTTCCTGACTCCAATCAGGCAATCAGAATAACTCCCTGGATCAACGACCCATCTCTAGTAACTATAGCCTGTAATATTATTACACTTCAGAAATACATCCAGGCTCCTCCTGAACTCTTTTAGTGAACTTACCATCACCACCTCCTCAGGCAGAGAGTTCCATAGTCTCACTGCTCTTACCGTAAAGATTCCTCTTCTATGTTTGTGTACAAACCTTCTTTCCTCCAGATGCAGAGGATGTCCCCTCGTCCCAGTCACAGTCCTGGGGATAAATAGATCATGGGAGAGATCTCTGTACTGACCTCTGATATATTTATACATAGTTATTAGATCTCCCCTCAGTTGTCTTTTTTCTAAAGTGAATAACCCTAATTTTGATAATCTTTCTGGGTACTGTAGTCCACCCATTCCAGTTATTACTTTAGTTGCCCTCCTCTGAACCCTCTCCAGCTCTGCTATGTCTGCCTTGTTCACAGGAGCCCAGAACTGTACACAGTACTCCATGTGTGGTCTGACTAGTGATTTGTAAAGTGGCAGGACTATGTTCTCATCACGGGCATCTATGCCTCTTTTGATGCAACCCATTATCTTATTGGCCTTGGCAGCAGCTGTCTGACACTGGTTTCTACAGCTTAGTTTGCTGTTCACTAAAATGCCTAGGTCCTTTTCCATGTCAGAGTTACCCAATATTTTACCATTTAGTATGTACTGGTGACTTGCATTATTCTTATATTATATTCTTATTATAAGTCTTCACAAGGTTGGCACACACTGTTGTTGGTATGTTGGCCCATTCCTCCATGCAGATCTCCTCTAGAGCAGTGATGTTTTGGGGCTGTCGCTGGGCAACACGGACTTTCAACTCCCTCCAAAGGTTTTCTATGGGGTTGAGATCTGGAGACTGGCTAGGCCCCTCCAGGACCTTGAAATGCTTCTTACGAAGCCACTCCTTCGTTGCCCTGGCGGTCTGCTTGGGATCATTGTCATGGTGAAAGACCCAGCCACGTTTCATCTTCAATGCCCTTGCTGATGGAAGGAGGTTTGCACTCAAAATCTCACGATAAATGGCCCCATTCATTCTTTCATGTACACGGATCAGTCGTCCTGGTCCCTTTGTAGAAAAACAGCCCCAAAGCATGATGTTGCCACCCCCATGCTTCACAGTAGGTATGGTGTTCTTTGGATGCAACTCAGCATTCACTCTCCTCCAAACACAATGAGTTGTGTTTCTACCAAACAGTTCTACTTTGGTTTCATCTGACCATATGACATTCTCCCAATACTCTTCTGGAACATCCAAATTCTCTCTAGCAAACTTCAGACGGGCCCGGATATGTACTGTCTTAAGCAGGGTGACACATCTGGCACTGCAGGATCTGAGTCCCTGGAGGCGTAGTGTGTTACTGACGGTAGCCTTTGTTACGTTGGTCTCAGCTTTCTACAGGTCATTCACTAGGTCCCTCCGTGTGGTTCTGGGATTTTTGCTCACAGTTCTTGTGATCATTTTGACCCCACGGCGTGAGATCTTGTGTGGAGCCCCTGATCGAAAATGTCTTCCATTTTCTAATTATAGCTCCTACAGTTGATTTCTTCACACCAAGCTGCTTGCCTATTGCAGTTTCAGTCTTCCCAGCCTGGTGCAAGTCTACAATTTTGCTTCTGGTGTCCTTCGACAGCTCTTTGGTCTTCACCATAGTGGAGTTTAGAGTGTGACTGTTTGAGTTTGTGGACAGGTGTCTTTTATACTGATAAGTTCAAACAGGTGCCATTACTACAGGTAATGAGTGGAGGACAGAGGAGCCTCTTAAAGAAGAAGTTACAGGTCTGTGAGAGCTAGAAATCTTGCTTGTTTGTAGGTGACCAAATACTTATTTTCCACCATAATTTGCAAACAAATTATTTAAAAAATCAGACAATGTGATTTTCTGGATTTGTATTCTCATTTTGTCTCTCATAGTTGAGGTCTACCTATGTCAATTACAGGCCTTTCATCTTTTTAAGTGAGAGAACTTGTACAATTGGTGGCTGACTAAATACTTTTTTTCCCACACTGTATGTGTCACTTTTTTAATTGAATTACTGAAAAAAAAAAAAAACTTTTAGATGATATTCATTGAGATGCACTTGTATGCAACTTGAAACCACATATGTGTTGCTGTACGATGCCGAGAAAAATGGACTTTGCACCATAGACTTTGTAATCCAAGAAGAGCAGAAGCAGAGGTCGCACTACATTTTTTCCAGAAGAGTAAAAATACTCCTGTTACCGTTTTTGAGGATTACTTTTACCCGAGGAGGAGTACGAAAGTTGCAGTAATACAAATAAATAATACGTAGGCCTACACTTGCCCACATCTTCGTTGGAGGCTGCATTGGAGCCTCTGCTGCAGATGCTATCAAAAAGACCAGACAGAAAAAAAAAGCCTTTGATGCAGCATTTTTTTATGTCCGGTAAAAAGACAAATCCTGAACGGAAAGTTAGACAGCACTTAGTACCTTATTTTCAGATGTGCCTTTGTTCCGGCAATTGATGTTTTCTATCTTCTGAAAATCCAGAATGACACCCCTCTGGACACCTTACTGGCTCATTTGCATACCAAATAAATTTTCAGAAGATAGAAAACTTCTATTGCTGAAACAAAGGCACATCTGGAAATAAGGTACTAAGTGCTATTAGGCTATGGCTTTACTTCTATAGCGATTATCCTTTTGACAGATTTCATTTAACCCTTTCAGTACCAGAGGTTTTTTCGGCTTTACGTTTTCGTTTGCGCTCCCTGCCTTCAAACAGCCATAACTGTTTTATTTTTCTGTTCACATAGCTGTATGAGGGCTTGTTTTTTGCGGGACAAGTTGTACTTTCCAACGCCACCAATTAATATTGCATATGGTGTAGTGGGGAAAGGGGAAAAAATTCCAAATCAGGTGAAATTGCAAAAAAAACACACTATTTCGCTACAGTTCTACGGGTTTTTTATTTACAGCGTTTGATGTAAATTAAAACTGACCAGTTGCTTTCATTCTACTGGTCATTAGGAATCCGGCAATACCTAATATGTAAAGTTTTTCCTGCATTTTGATAGTGATAAAATAATTAAGTTGGACATTTTTTTATTTTTTTTGTCATATCTTGACCCCTATAACTTTTTGGTATTTATGTGTACGGAGCTGTATGGGGGCTCATTTTTTGCGGGGCGATCTGAACTTTGTATTGATACCATCCTGGGGTGTGTATGACTTTTTGATCACTTATTTAATTTTTTAGAAAAAAAAAGCGACAAAAAACAGCGAATCGCCATTTTGACGCTTTTTTCTGCCACACAATTCGCCGTATTGGAATTTTTTTTTTATATTTCAAAAGTACAGGCGTTTTCAGTCACGGTGATACCCATGATGTCTATATTTATTGTTATTTAGGTATTTATTTTTTAATTATACGGAAAGGGGGGTGACTTAAACTTTTATATTTTTTTATATATTTTTTTACATTTTTTTTTATTTTTTGTGATTTTAAAGCTCAAATATGAGCAAATAGATTGTGTTTTTATTTTTTCTTTATGAGCAATCAGGAGTTTTTTTATATTGAATAAAAACTCAATTTGCTCATTTCTTATCCTGGCCTGCCATCTAGTGGCCAGAATAAGAATTGCACTTTGAAAGCTGTAAACCTCATCAGCGAACGCTTCCGGGTTTTTGCGCTACTAGATGCCGTGATCTCATGTGATCACGACATCTAATTGCTGAAGAGGAAACCGCCGATGGCGGTAAGTACCCCCAAGTCTCTGCTGTTAGAAACAGCAGAGACTTGCTGCCATGTGTCCGCATCGCAGCAGCGCCGTACATGTACGGCGCTGGGACTGTAAGGGTTAAAGTAATTCAGAAAATTATAAATAAATCAAGCTGAAAGAACTATATGGTTCCTTAATATATGTGTGTGTATATATATATATTTTTATTTTTTTTATTTTTTTTGGGGGGTGGGGTGGTAGAAATTCTGTGCCGTCATGGTGGGTTCATGGAAAAAGAATTACCGGTAAGTCTAATTCAGATTTTCCCATTTCACCACCATGACTGCATAATATAGGAGACGAACCAGATCACCATTTAAGGGGGGGGGGGGGCTATGGCTTGGAGGACCTTTCTACCAAAGGATAGATCGGAAGAACCTATAATGCTTAATGAAGGTATGCACATTGGATCAGGTCGCAACTTTGCACATCTGCTCCAAATTTGCACCTGATTTTTCTGCATAAGATGAGGAGACCACCCTGGTGGAATGTGCCTTAAAGGGGTTATCCCACGAATAATGTAAAAGATGAAAATCAGACATCATATAGTACATGACAACCTCTTTTTAACAAAGCTAGAACCAGCTCTGTACCTCACATAGATCCAGAGATCTCCCCATTCATTGCTCTGCTAGATTTATATCAAGTTGGCAGCTCAGGGGGAGTGTCTTTTCTGCTGCAGCTAAGGAGGGCGTGTCTCAGCTCTCCCTATCACAGCTCAGGAGGCAGTAAAAAGTTGAAACTGAGCATGTGCGGCCTGCTCAGTGTATAGGTCAAAGAAATAAGAAATTAAGTGGTCCTATACAGATACATTTTATTGAATAACTCAGTAGTTATACAAAATTTTTAATGACATGCAATTACAAAAGTATTCAGATCCAGGGGCTGGTTTGAAAACTGTAGAATATTTTTCGTGGGACAACCCCTTTAAAATTAAAGGGGGAAGGAAGATTCTGAACATGGTAACAATGACAGATCGTCTGCTTTATCCACCTAGCAATCTTCCCCAAACTGGACTAGAAGATTGTCAGCTTTCCTGAAACTTTTAGAAACTTCAAGGTTTTTTTAGTACTACTCCCCCGACATCTAAGGAATGGAATTCCTCCTCTTTTGGATTTTTCGGATTATTACAGGAAGAAGGAAGCACTATCTCCTGATTTCTATGGAAGTCAGAGACTACTTTTTGCAGGAAACCTGGATCCAGTTTAAAAATAATTCTGTCGTCCAGAATAGTCAAATAGGCATGTCTTATAGATAAGGCCTGGATTTCTTCTAATCTCCTAACGGAATAAATTGCTATTAGGAAGGCTGTTTTAAGGGAGAGAAATTTAACTTAGTTTTCCCCCAGAGGCTCAAAAGGGCTTGCTGTTAGACCCTGAAGGACTACGTCTAAATTCCAGGACAGGACTCTAGGTCTAATAAAGGGTTTTAAATGGAAAGCTGCCCTGCAGAATCTTTTGATCAATCTGTGTTCAGCCAAATCTAAATCTAAAAAACGTAATTAGTCTTAGGCCTCTTTCACACGAACGCTGTGTTTTGCGGTCCGCAAATTGCGGAGCCGCAAAAACAACGGATGGCATCCGTGTGCATTCCATATTTTGCGGAACGGAACAGCTGGCCCCTAATAGAACAGTACTATTCTTGTCCGTAATACGGACAAGAATAGGACATGCTCTATTTTTTTTTTGTGGCCTACGGAACGGAGCAACGGATGCGGACAGCAGAGTTTAAATTACACCACCCACCCTCTCCCTTCAATGCTTTCCAGATTCCCCCAATGGGTGTCCGGATACGTACATTTTATGTTTTTTTTTGTTTGTTTGTTTTATTTTTTATTTTTTGGGAAAGGGTATATACGGGCAGTCATGGTGGATTCAAGGAAACAGAACTACCGGTAAGACTAATTCCAGTTTTCCATTTCATCTACCATGACGGCCACACTGAGAACTAACAGATAATAAACTAGGGAGGGGTAACAGCTTGCAGTACACGTCTTCCAAACGTTAAGTCGGAAGAACTAGAAACATCTATCCTATAATGTTTAACAAAAGTGTGTATGCTAGACCGAGTGGCGGCCTTACAAATCTGGTCAAGCGAGACTCCTGCTTTTTCGGCCCAGGAAGAGGCCATAGCCCTGGTAGAATGTGCTTTAATACCTGCGGGACAATATACATAATACATAACAAATTTCAATCGTGGATCTAATCCACCTGGCTACCGAAGCTATTGATAGCTTTTTTCCCTTATTTTTCCCTGAAAACTGGATAAGGAGATTTGAATCTACACGAAAGGATTTGGTAGAATCCAAATATTGGATTATGGCCCTTCTGACAGCTAAAGAGTGGAACTGTTCTTCCTTTGCATTTTTAGGATTATTACAAAAAGAGGGTAGATTTATCTCTTGATTCCTGTGGAAAGATGAAACTACTTTCGGTAAAAAAAACCTGGGTCTAATTTAAGGGAAACGATCTTCAGAGATCAACAAATAAGGTTCATTAGAAGAAAGGGCCTGAAGTTCTCCAATTCTTCTAGCTGAAGTAATGGCTGTTTTTAGAGAAAGGTGTTTGAGAGAGATCTCTGAAATGGGCTCAAAAGGTGGTTTTGACAGATTGTTTAAGACAATGTTAAGATTCCACTGGGGAACCCATGGTCTAATGGAGGGCGCTAATCTAGCTGCTGCAGCCATGAATCTTCTAATCCAATGATGCTCAGCTAATTTGGGATCAAAGAAAATACTTAATGCAGATATTTGGAACCTTAGAGTACTGGGTCTGAGACCCTGACCTAAACCCTGCTGAAGGAAGTCTAATATTTTCTGAATGACTGGTCTGGATCTGTTAGGATAAGGGTCTTCTGACCAACTACAAAATCTTTTCCAGATCTTGAGGTAGATGGCCGAAGTGACTTTTTTCCTACTGGCCTTAAGGGTACTGATTACTTTATCAGAGAGGCCCTGACGTCTAAGGATGTCGTCCTCGGGATCCAGGCAATTAGTTTGAAAAAGTTTGGATTGGGGTGACGATTGGATTGGGCATAAGCGGGTCCCCAATCCCAAGGTATCGAGAAAGCGTCTACCGCCCATGGGTTTTCCCTAGGGTTCAGGGAGCAGAATTTCCGGGACTTTGCATTTGCCCTTCAGGCAAAGAGATCGATTTCTGGGGATCCCCACCTTTCCGTTATCTTTTGAAATATTTGCAGGTTTAACACCCACTCTCCAGGATCCAATGTTTTTCTGCTTAGGAAGTCTGCTTCCTGGTTCAAGGTTCCTTTGAGGTGGACTGCTGTTAATGACAGTATGTTGTTTTCTGCCCATAAGAATATTTTAGACGCCAGGCGTTCCAAGTTTGGGGACCTTGTTCCACCTTGATGTTTTAGATAAGCTATAGTTGTGATATTGTCTAAAAGTACTTTTACATGGCACTTTTATACTAGGTGTTGAACTTGTAATAATGTTTTCCAGACCGCTTTTAGTTCCCTGAAATTTGAAGCCTGAAATTTGAGACTGAAGCCATGTTTTTTGACCAGAGTCCTTGAAAAATCTGGTTGCCTACTAGAGCTCTCCAGCCTGTATTGCTGGCGTCTGTTCTGATTACCACCTCGGGGACTCTTAGCCATTAAATACACCGTTGTAGATTCATCTTCTTTTTACACTAATTTAGGTTTAATTTTAATGAAAAGGGAATTTGTATTCTCTTGTCCAGAGATCATTGATTCCAGTCCCAATTTTTTAGGATCCAGGATTGAAAAACCCTTGTGTGGGCCTGACTCCAGGTTACTGATGTTATACAAGACGTCATGATACCCAGGATACTCATGGCCTCCCTTATTGTGCAATACTGACTTGACTGGAATTTGATTACTTTTTTTTATCAAGTCTGAAATTTTTTCTTCTGGCAGAGAAGAGGTCTGAGCTACAGAATCTAGTAGAATTCCTAAGAATTTCCTTTTTGTTTTGGGCTCTAGGAAGGACTTTTTCTTGTTGATTATCCAGGCCAGATCTTCTAAGTTCTCTATGAAGAACTTTGTGTCGCTGAGAGTCTTTTCTTTGGTTTTTCCTATGATCAAGAAATCGTCTAAGTAGGGGGTGATCGTTAATCCCTGTTCTCTGAAGAAGACCATCATTTCCACCACCAATTTCGTAAAGACTCTGGGAGCAGTGGAAATTCCAAAGGGTAGAGCGGTAAATTGAAAATGGCAGATAGAACCTGTTGCATTTCTTATTGCAAATTTTAGGTATTTTTGGTGGTTTCTGTGTATAGGAAGATGGTATTATGCATCTTTAAGATCTATTGAGGTCATAAAGGACCCTTCTTGGATTAACGGAATTGTTGTGGAGATAGTCTCCATTTTGCAATACTTTTGTTCAGGTCTTTCATATTTATAATTGTTTAAAAGGATCAGTCTTTTTTTTTTTTTTTTTTACCAGAAATGGTCTTGAATAGAAGCCATCCCCTTGTTATTTTAGGGGAACTGGGACGATGACCCTTGCTTCTAACAAATCCTGGAGGCCCGACCAGATTTTTGTTAAAACTGAACTTTCCTGTGAGGTAATTAGGATTCCGTGTGGGGGAGGAGAGAGAATTCTATTTTGTAGCCTATTTTTATGATCTGTAATACCTAGGGATTTGAGGTTATCTTTTTCCACTGTGAAAGAAACATACTTAACCTCCCCCCCACACATATTCACCAGAGAAAGCTATAGAACATAATTTTGAATTTGACGTCTCATCTTCAGACCATGATCTCATCCAGAGCACGCGTCTAGTGGAGTTGGAGAGAGCTCCATCCCTTGCGGCAAACCTCACAGACTCTGCTGAAGCGTCTGCTAAAAAAGCAGTAGCTGATTTTTAATAAAGGAATTGAATGTATTATCTCTTCTCTTGGCGTTTTATGTTTTAAATGTTCCTCTAGTTCGTTCAGTCAGAGGTACATAGACCTTGCTACTGAGCTAGCTGCAATGTTTGTTTTGAGACCAAACATGGAGGTTTCCCAGGCTTTTTTGAGAAGACTATCTGGTTTACGGTCCATGGGGTCCCGTAATTGAGAGGAGTCTTCAAACTATAGTGAGGTTTTCTTGACCACCTGAGCGACCTGAATATCAATCTTAGGTGTTTCGTCAAATATTTTAGATTCTGCCGCATCAAATACTAAACGACTCCTAAAGTCCCGGAATACACCCAGTCTTTTATGTCATGTCTCTTACATTTTCATGGATGGGGAAAACTCTGGCTTTTTTAACCCTTAATCCCCCAAACATCTCATCCTGAACACTCTTAGGTTTTTGTGTGTCTTCTATACCCATTGTAGATCTGACTGCTCTTAAAAGCTCATCCATGTCTCCTATAGGAAAATAGTATTTTCTTTCATCTTTAATAATTTCACCTTCTGAGAGATGGTCTTCACCAAAATTTTTGGATGAAGAAGCATAGTCATCATTTTCCTCAATATCCGAGGAGGAAGGTACAGAAATTCTGTTTTTTTTTTTTTTTTTTAGAAGGCACAGGAGATGAGCTTGGACCCGACAATGAGGCTAGGGAGGATTACACATTTTACTTCAGATAAAATAGATGGTTGTTCTTCTTTAAAGGGGTTGTCCGAGTTATTTTTTGTTCTTTATATGTTTCTAACTTGTCAGGTATAACAACTTTCCCATATACTTTGTGTTTCTAAAGCTGCTGGTTTCTCAGAGTTGACTGAGGGTCACATGCCCTGTGATGTCACCTTATCTCTCTGCTCTGTGATGTTTCGTTCACAAGCCTCAGAGTTCAGATAACAGTCTGTACACGAGAAGTCACTGGCCACGCCCCCTTTTCTTTGCGGGGCTCCTGCTATCTTCTCTCCCTGGTTTCCTTCAGATAAAACATTAACCCCTTCATCCAGAACACACTGAGGGCTCAAGGCTTTATAACAAACAGCTGCAGCAGTGAGAGGAGACAAATGCTGGGCAAAAGAGCTGTAGAGGAATTGTATTGTACAAGAACAGGTAGGGAGAAATTCCTGTATGTATTAGCAGTGTCATTCTACAGCTGGGACTTGTAGTCCTACACATACAACATGCTGCTGAGTATTCCAGCAGGCAGACATGTCACTCAGCACTTGTATTCATTCCCTTTGCAGAGAGGGGGGGAGAAGGGGGAGGGGCTGAGATTGTTTATTGCATGTAAACAAAGACCAGAAGAGAACCAGGGAAATTAGGAAATATGGATTTTTTTTGCCTAAAACTTGCTTAACTTAGTTATATATTGCTGCCCATCAGATTTACAGTGCTATACATTTTTTGTCATAACTCGGACAACCCCTTTAAGAAGATCTTGAATACATTATTTGCATAATTTCTTATAATTTTCAGGTAGTTTTTTTTCAGCAAGTAGCACATTTTATAGGTCTTAGTTTGGACCTTGATTCTTTGTCCTAAATAGAAGATAGAACAACCATGTATTTTGATCCAACAAAGAATAATATATGCACCAGATATACAGGGTGGGCCATTTATATGGATAGACCTACATAAAATGGGAATGGTTGGTGATATTAGCTTTAGGGGGGACTTTTCAAGATGGGTGGTGACCATGGTGGCCATTTTGAAGTCGGCCATTCTGGATCCAACTTTATTTTTTTCAATGGGAAGAGGGTCATGTGACACATCAAACTTATTGAAAATAATAAAAAACAATGGTGTGCTTGGTTTTAACATTTCTTTATTCTTCTTTTTTTTGTTTTAAAATAGTTTATTGAACAACAAGCTACAGTCATGGCCAAAAGTTTTGAGAATGATACAAATATTAATTTTTACAAAGTCTACTGCTTCAGTTTTTATAATGGCAATTTGCATATACTCCAGAATGTTATAAAGAGTGATCAGCTTAACAGCAATTACTTCAAAGCCAATATTTGCCTAGAAAATGAACTTTATCCCCCAAAACACATTTCATCATTGCAGCCCTGCCTTAAAAGGACCAGCTAACATCGTTTCAGTGATTGCTCCATTAACACAGGTGTGGGTGTTGATGAGGACAGGGCTGGAGATCAATCTGTCATGATTAAGTAAGAATGACACCACTGGACACTTTAAAAGGAGGCTGGTGCTTGGCATCATTGTTTCTCTTCTGTTAACCATGGTTATCTCTAAAGAAACACGTGCAGTCATCATTGCACTACACAAAAATGGCCTAACAGGGAAAAGTATCGCAGCTAGAAAGATTGCACCTCAGTCAACAATCTATCGCATCATCAAGAACTTCAAGGAGAGAGGTTCCATTGTTGCCAAAAAGGCTCCAGGGCGCCCAAGAAAGACCAGCAAGCGCCAGGACCGTCTCTTAAAAGTGTTTCAGCTGCGGGATCGGGCTACCAGCAGTGCAGAGCTTGCTCAGGAATGGCAGCAGGCAGGTGTGAGTGCATCTGCACGCACTGTGAGGCGGAGACTCTTGGAGCAAGGCCTGGTCTCAAGGAGGGCTGCAAAGAAGCCACTTCTCTCCAGAAAAAACATCAGGGACAGACTGATATTCTGCAAAAGGTACAGGGAGTGGACTGCTGAGGACTGGGGTAAAGTCATTTTCTCTGATGAATCCCCTTTTCGATTGTTTGGGACATCTGGAAAACAGCTTATTCGGAGAAGACGAGGTGAGCGCTACCACCAGTCTTGTCTCATGCCAACTGTAAAGCATCCTGAAACCATGTGTGGGGTTGGTTCTCAGCCAAGGGAATCGGCTCTCTCACAGTCTTGCCTAAAAACACAGCCATGAATAAAGAATGGTACCAGAATGTCCTCCGAGAGCAACTTCTCCCAACCGTCCAAGAGCAGTTTGGCGATCAACAATGCCTTTTCCAGCATGATGGAGCACCTTGCATAAAGCAAAGGTGATAACTAAATGGCTCAGGGAACAAAACATAGTGATTTTGGGTCCATGGCCTGGAAACTCCCCAGATCTTAATCCCATTGAGAACTTGTGGTCAATCATCAAGAGACGGGTGGACAAACAAAAACCTACAAATTCTGACAAAATGCAAGCATTGATTGTGCAAGAATGGACTGCTATCAGTCAGGATTTGGTCCAGAAGTTGATTGAGAGCATGCCAGGGAGAATTTGCAGAGGTCCTGAAGAAGAAGGGTCAACACTGCAAATATTGACTTGCTGCATTAACTCATTCTAACTGTCAATATAAGCTTTTGTTACTCATAATATGATTGCAATTATATTTCTGTATGTGATAAAAACATCTGACAAACACACATAAAAACCAGAGGGCAGCAGATCATGTGAAAATATAATATTTGTGTCATTCTCAAAACTTTTGGCCATGACTGTACATACAGGGCATTATACAATACATCATGACAACAAACGTTGTACACGTGGAAAATAAAGATAGATTGTAACATACAAGCCCCGGTTTCAATGGAAATCCAGCATTCTTTTCCACTAAGCGGACTTTCAATGTCCGGCATTAAAAGAACCGGTCAATAGACCAACTTGTATTTTAACGTAATCAATAAATGATAAAGAAAGGGAGGAGTGGAGTAGAGGAAAAAAGGAGGTGGTGGGAGGATAGGACAACCCATCACAGTTAGCATAGGAAGTAACACACAAAGCGTGGAGTTTATCCCCTGCCTGACGTCATAATGTATCTCTCAGCTAAAAGAGCAATGATAAAACTTAATCTCTAGCAGAGTATTAAACTGGAGCGTAGCCCTGATATTGTTTCCAAGGTCCCCAGACCCCGGCAAATAGGTGTGAGGTATTATTGTCCCAGTGGGCTAGTTGCTCCAACCTGTACAGTTGATCGCACCTCGCCAACCAGTGTTCCAATGCTGGAGGAAAAGTAGATTTCCAATTCAAAGCCACCAGTATTCTCGCAGCTGACAATAGTTGACCATACAGTTTCCGTTCATGTTTATGTGCAATCCCAATAGGCACAATTGAGGTGTGGGTTCAATTGGTCTCTTAAATAAGGAGCTCAGGACATCACATACCTCTACCCAAAATGCCTTTAAACGAGAACAGCTCCACCAAATATGAAAAAAGGAACCCACCTCCTTCTCACACCTCCAGCATATCGGAGATGTGGTGAGATACATTTTTTGTAATCTTACTGGCGTGTAATACCACCTTGTAAGAATTTTGTAATAATTCTCCTGTATTCTCGCACACCTAGAGGTTTTAGGGGTTTGTGCCAGCAAATATTTAATTTCTGCAGTTGAGAAAGTGGCCTGCAAGTCAGTCTCCCATTGGGTAATAAAGCTTGGCTTAGGGGACTCCTGACTCTGGAGCAATAAGGTGTATATGTTGGATATCTTTTTGCGAGGCTCTTTCACTGACAATACCATATCTTCGAATCTTGTGGGAGCTATCTGAGAGCCTGAGCTAAGATCCTTGATATATCTGAGCACGTGAGCCCTCTGGAACGGAGTAAGTGCAGAGCCCATTGGAATCGACAGTTGTCCCCCCATAATACACTGCACAATTGGTGTTTCATCCTGCTTGCTCAGAGTTGTGAGAGAGGACTGAACCCTGACCGTCCACATATATCTGTACACACTGCTCATATTTCTGGTTTGGTATTTGTATTGTCTTAAAGCTGACATTCCGAGCTTTAAGACAGTACCAAAATGACATGAATCTGTTAACTACAAGGGGAGATATCCCTCATAGAAATCGGTATGCTGTGAATGAAGCTGAAAATGAAAGTATACGCAGATTTTACTCACATTTATTCCCAACTTGTTTTCTAACAGTGATTAGAGATGAGCGAGCATACTCGTCCGAGCTTGGTGCTCGTTCGAGTATTACGGTACTCGTAAGTGCTCGCTGCTCGGACGAGTATCTCGCCATGCTCGAGGAAATGGCAACTTCTGCATCGTGCATTTTTGGCGCCTATAAACGCAGCCAATCATAAGCCAGGAGACTCTGCGGTACACCCAGCATCACGTGGGGCCCTAACATGTCGATAGCAGGGGTTGGCTGGCCTGATCAGGTGACCCTGGAATATAATAAATGTCTGGATGTCGTTAGGGATAGAGCTGCTGCGTTTCAGGGAGAGTGTTAGGGCCTGCATTTAGTTCTCTGTTAGCAGGAATCACCCACAAAGAACCCAACAGCCCTTCTAAGGGCTACAAGAAATTTTTTTTTTGTCTCCTGGCTTGGCTGGCTGGCACTAGTAGTGCAGCTATCGCCATATATAACCCCTTTTTTTTTTATGTTTATATCTCAGTGATACAAATCCATTTCACACAGCAGTGTGGAACCATTCTGTGTGTCACAGTTCAGTACACTCACTACAATCCGTATTTTCTGTCCAGGTGACACTTTCTGTACGTCACTTAATACAACCAGGTCTTTTGCTCTCACGTATATAGCTTGATCCCAAAAATCTCTGTGCGACATTTGTCTGGGTCGCAGTCAAAATAGCCACCGTCAGCAGGGTGTCAGTTAGCTCTACGATAGTTTCTGCACGTCACGTTCCCAAAAAAACAAAACTAAAAAAAAAAAATATAAAAAAAAGTTTTTTTGTTGTTTTAGCTCAGTGATACAAATCCATTTCACACAGCTGCGTGGAACCATTCTGTGTGTCACAGTTCAGTACACTCACTACAATCCGTATTTTCTCTCCAGGTGACACTTTCTGTACGTCACTTAATTCAACCAGACTGAACAAGTTTGTGGGTTTCAGTACACCAGGCCCATTTATTTTTTATTTTTTATATAATACACTTATATACAGAAAATGTTGAACCCCAGGGCTAAGGGTCGAGGACGTGGGCGTGGGCATTCAATTACTGCAGGGGGCAGAGGCCGTGGTCCTGGGCAGGGTGAGATAGTACCTGCTGATGAGGGATCAGGGGAACGCCGCAGAGCTACACTCCCTAGCTTCATGTCTCAACTTACAGGGACACGTGATAGGACTGTTGAAACCACAACAGTGCGAACAGCTTATGTCGTGGATTGCGGACAATGCTTCAAGTAATTTGTCCACCAGTCAGTCTTCCACGCAGTCCACCCACGTTACCCAAGGGAGCACTCCTCTGGCTCCTCCACCTCAACCTCCTTCCCCCAGTCTGCCCCCTCCCAGGAAAATTTGGAATGCGATCCGGCATACTCTGAGGAACTGTTTTCTGGACCCTTCCCAGAGTCACAAACCATTTCTCAGGTTGCTGCTGACCTCGTTCCCGATGCCCAAGTTTTCCAACTATCGCAGTCTGTGGGTGATGATGATGATGATGACAATGTTGAGTTAGTGGAAGAAGTTTGTAAAGAGGTGTCGGACGATGAGGAGACACGGTTGTCAGACAGTGGTGAAGTTGTTGTCAGGGCAGGAAGTCCGAGGGGGGAGCAGACTGAGGAATCGGAGGATGACGAGGTGACTGACCCAAGCTGGGTTGATAAGCCGAGTGAAGACAGTGCTTCTGAGGCGGAGGCGAGTGCTGCACCAGAACAGGTTGTAAGAGGCAGTGGTGTGGCCAGAGGGAGAAGCAGGGCCAGAGCTGGTGCATTAGCAGCAACTGTTTCACGTAGTGAAGCTCCCGTGGCGAGGCCTAGATGTTCGCAAGTCTGGAGGTTCTTTAAAGAAAGTGAGGATGACCGACGGACTGTGGTGTGCAACCTGTGCCACACCAGGATCAGCAGGGGTGCCACCACTACTAGCCTAACCACCACCAGCATGCGCAGGCATATGAGTGCTAAACACCCCACTCAATGGAACCAAGGCCATTCACCACCTCCTGCGGGTCACACCACTGCTCCTTCCCCTGTGTCACTCGCTGCCTCTGCTAGTCAACCCCCTGCCCAGGACCCCGGCACGAGCTCCTCCCGCCGAAAAACCACACCTTCGTCTCCACCATCCTCCACAGTGTCCACCAATGTGTCCCAGCGCAGCGTTCAGCTGTCTTTACAGCAGACGCTGGAGCGCAGGAGGAAATACAGTTCCACCCACCCACATGCCCAAGCCCTCAACGTCCACATCTCCAAATTGCTGAGCCTGGAGATGCTGCCCTATAGGCTGGTAGAGACCGAGGCCTTTCGCAATCTCATGGCGGTGGCTGCCCCTCGGTATTCGGTCCCCAGCCACCACTATTTTTCCCGATGTGCCGTCCCATCCCTACACCAGCACGTGTCAGAGAACATCATCCGTGCCCTGACCAACGCAGTTTCTGAGAAGGTCCACCTAACCACGGACACGTGGACAAGTGCTGCCGGGCAGGGACACTATATCTCACTGACAGCACATTGGGATAACTTGGTGGAGGCTGGGACGGAGACTGACCCTGGGGCCACTCATGTACTGCCCACACCGAGGATTGCGGGGCCTACCTCGGTCACGGTCTCTCAGACGTACTATGCCTCCTCCTCCGACCCCTCCTCCACCTCCTCTTCCGAATTACCATCCGTGGGCACGGCGCCTTCAGTCGGTAGCTCTAGGCGCAGCAACAGTGCCATGGGTAAGCGCCAGCAGGCGCTGCTCAAACTGCTGAGCATAGGTGATAAAAGGCACACCGCTCAAGAGCTGTTACAGGGCATCACGGCGCAGACCGATGTGTAGCTGGCACCGGCTGAACCTCAAGCCAGGCATGGTTGTGTGTGACAACGGGCATAACCTTGTGGCTGCTCTGCAACTCGGCAGACTGACACGTGCCATGCCTGGCCCATGTGTTCAATCTAATAGTTTCAGCGGTTCCTCAAGACATACCCCAATCTGTCTGATTTGCTCACCAAGGTGCGCTG